>BGPR01000447.1:413624-439213 GCA_013235015.1 Araneus ventricosus
CGACGGATTTGGTCCAAAATTTGATACGGACCTACATTCGTGATGATGCTTTAAGCCCAGTGGTCTGCCCTGTAGAGCGCCAGCACACCAACACACACACAGAGACACACACAGACACACAGACACACACACAGAGATAACACACACAGAGACACACACACATTCTCCTTTATTATTAGTAGAGATTAGTAAAAGACTCCTTCAATTGTCATCGAACACAGCGTACAAAATACATAAAAATGACGTATAAAATGATATTTAAAAAATTCATTAACTTCTACCTTTTTAAAGGTTGCTTCATATTGTATCTATTTCGACCCTTCAACCCACTGTTTATCTAGTGAAAAACAACAATATAAATCCTGCCTCCGCTTTATTTACCCTTCCTTTGTCTCGCACTTAAGTTCTTAAGCTGCGATCTAATTACGTATGAAAACGCGCTTTGAGAAAAAGGAGTGGGAAAAAAATCTTGTCACTGGGTTGATTTAATGAGTTTTGATCATCCTAGTAAAGGGGGCTCCATTATTAAGCACAAGACAGCTGACAAGCTGAGTTGAGTTGGAGGGGAGGAATTTTGCCGCTCCATTAATATCGAGCTCGGCTGAGATGTCTTCTTACTGAGAATTTAAACACGTTAAATTTTCTCCGAGGAGCTTCATACACTGGGACTTTTGACGCTTATGAGAATCTTTCTTGTTTTGTAATATGGTTTTTAGTAGTGATTTATAAGTATCTCTTTATGATTAAGCAACAGTTTTATTTCGTTGCTGTTTAAAGATAATAACGTCGTCACTAATAAAGAGAAAAGTTGCGTTTTTAGGAACTCTTTTTGATATTTAAAATGGTTAGAGTTTTTAGATTTAAAATTAGAAAAATTTCCAGACATAATGCAAGCATTTTAAACCAACTTACAAAATGCAAAGTGTAAAAATTATGCAATTTAAATTGAAATATTAACTTTTAATCTAAAAAGTGAATATGCGCGAATTTTCTTTCGATTAAATCAGTTTTGGTAAATGATTATTAAATAAAAGATTGTTTCTGAAACTATATCCAATTATGATAAATATAAGGATTATAACTATTTATAATTCAAAACTAACAAAATTTAACTGTAAATAGTAATTATTGAAAAAGAAATAAATGAAGTCGTTTTAATTATATTTAATGTACTTAAGAGTAATGAATAGAAAATTATTTATATTATTGTGAAATAAAATAATAACTTACTTTGATGACATTTCATTGGTATATATTGAAAACATTTCAGCCGTCAACAATTGAATTTCTTTTTTAATTTAGGATTCTGCTATAATTGAAAACAACTGTAATATTAAAGTTGATATATATGTTTGCAATAAAATAAAAGTTCCCTTGGTTGTAAATTTTCTTATTCAACTCTTTTCATTTGGTATAATTTATAATTCTTTCAGATAAAAATAATAGTTTTCTAAATAATTTCATAATTCAATCATATAACCAATTTGTTCAACTAGTACTAGACTTCTGAAAAACTTCCTTTCATTGTGAAAATGAATTGAAAACATTTTAATCAAGTATGTCTCCAAAATTATTAACATTTCAAACTATTCTACCGACGTTTAAAACTTTCATCTTTAATTTCATCAAATTTATTTTCTGATCAATATAATTATGTTCTCAAAATAATATTTTGTAATATCTGAAATATGCAGATAATGAGACACTGTATTATGAATAATATTACCGAAACAAATTAATTGCACAAAGATCAATTTTGCTATGTGGAACTAACCTTAATAAAGTAGCATTTGAAATAAAATATTGTACGAAGAAACGTACTCAAATTCAGGTTCTTGCATAGCTTCTCAGAGAAGTTCAGGTGCCCATAGCAATCTATAAATTTAAAACGTATAAAAGCGACACATATTTCGATTCAAAGCACTCCAGTCTTCCCCTTCTACTCTAAACCAGCCCCGATGACATTATTTTAATCGCAACATTGCCAGTGAGTCATTGGCATTGAACCCTTCGCTCCACTTCCCCTTTTACCACCCTCAGGTAGGAGAGAACCCATTCGTTTGTTCACCCTTTTTTACCCATTTCCTCCCGCTAACCCTAACCCTGGGCCTCCCCCTTAAGAACCTCCCGAATCCCCCTGAGGTATCCGGAAATAGGGGATTGCTTTATTTTTACTTCCAATCCGTTGTAAGCGAGGCCCTATTTTTGAATCCATGTTTCTTCAGCATGGTTCGGGTATTTTGCTTAATCTGCAGGTTCTGTGCTGAGGAATAATTATAAGGTAAAAATAGGTGACTTTGAACCCTTGCACAGGGTTCACAGATGCACTCGTTTCCTCCCCTACAAGATGACATTTGAGAACAGAATTTCTGAAGGTAATTTTTCACTGTCAGGAATGCCGACCTAACATCTCAATAACTCAAGAGTCGGAATTATTTTTGAAACATTGCCTTCATAAAGACAAGCATCCGATCCATCAGTGTTGCGTGTATGGTAACAATACCAATATATCAATGTTGGATGTAGTTAAAGGTATTTGTAAACATTATGTTTTCCAAGAAACAAGATGATAATCACCCCAGTGACTTGACAGTCATCAAATGTCAACATTCAGCTTTCCTTTAATCCATTTTGACAATATTCATTTTTAATGTGTGATTTCATTTTCAGATGAAAATGACTATTGCTTATGTTGACCTATAACTTGGTTTTTCATATTGCCTATATGGTAAAGATGAGTCGAAGAATGTGGATTACATAAAGTTTTCTTTATGAATAGCATATGGTGTGTTTAAAAAGGTTATATGTAGTTGTTGAACTTCATGTTTAAAAACATCTTGGTCCTTGAATTGCACTGAAGACGGTTAGGCTCTTCACAATTATCGTATAGTTTTGGATCGGATCTCTAACTAGCTTGAAACCAATGACCAGATATTGATGGCATTTGTATATCAAGTATTTCGAAAAATTATCTTTTGTACGCAAATTTTGAATTTGATACAAATAAATTTTTAATTATTTTAAAACGTTTTATTTTATGAGTTGTTTAATTATTAAAAGGTACCATGACATTGGAAAAAAAATTTAAAACATATTGATTTAAATTCTATTGCAGTTTAATCAAACTAACGTTCTTTTTAAATCCACACAGCTCTTTCATTGAATATCATTTTTCATCCCTTAAAAAATTTCTGAAGAAAATCGAAAATGTGATGGAATTTCACTCCGAATGTAAACCTAATTTTCTTATCTTTAGTAAAAAAAATGTTATGTGAAAAGAATCAACCAATAAAAATTTCGATTACTAGAATCTTAACTCTTACCTTTTTTTCTTATTCTATAATAAATATAAAGAATTATAAATTTACATATTTCTAGGTTTTAAATTTTAAAAACAATGATTCGACTTCGTGATACAATGGTTTACAATATTTCACCATTAAATTTAAGAAAGACAGTATGCAAACAATTATTAAAATGTTTAATTGAATTGTTTAATTTCAAAAGAAAATTTCGAATATCTTTAATTATATTAAATATATGCGACTTTTAAAAATTATCCAATTGACGGTTTTTTTTAGAAAAAAATCTAAAAATTCCATTCCAGCTTTCTCAAAAATTTGCACTTCACGATAAAGCAATTTAGAAATTTCTTAGTCGTTATATTCGAGTAGGCTGTTTGTTCATACTTTCATAAAGTATAAACACGTAAGTCCTCCAGAATGGCATAAAACAAGCTTTAAGCATAGATTTCTTTAAAAAACATTTTAGTCAGATTAATACACAAGAGAGTTCTCTGAGATTTGAAATTTTAAAATTATCCTTGTGCAGACAATTTTAATGAAAAGAACGCGTTTTCTTATTTCCTGCACTCCGTGTATCCGAATACTCGTACCAGGAGAACTTCTAACGAAAGAAACCGTGTCAACATTCGGTCGTCGCTGTCGCAAAACACAATCTTCTTCTTTAATTAGATTTTAATCCATCAAACATTGTTACCTGGATCGGAACGATTTTTAATCTTCAGCAAGAAGGGCTCAAGCTCTTTTGGCACAGCAGCACATTGATCTTTGGCATTTCCATCTTCGTTTTAATCGCACGAATATTGTCTCCGCCCCATATAGATATATAGGATGTCTGCTATGTATAAAATTGCATTTCGTGTATATATTCTTCAACGATTTTAAGACGATGGAAAATTTCAAGCGGTGATTTTTATTTGCTTCCGTCTCAGCTTGATAATTAATTAAAGATTTCAACACACGCGGAGCATAGCCTTTAGCAAAAGGGGAAGGATTAAGGTTTAAATCCCTGAGTTTTGGCGAAGGGGTTTGATTCCGTTTTGCATATGCAAAACGGCTCGCTTTTGCCCCCCTCCTCGCCAACCTGGATCTCCCCTGCTGCTTTTGGGCTACGAATTTCGTATCCTAGTGTATAAACCGAAGACACAAGCCGCGGCTCTGCGACAACAATGAATAGCGAACCAAAGGAAGGATTTTAATCCTATGTGTTTCAATAGACTGGTCGGCGAAAATTGCTAATATTGTTTGAGAATCTTGAATTCTGATGAGTTTGCGAAGCAATTAAACGAAATGGTTCTGAATTCGGCTATTGAATTGGCGAGCTGTTCTCGCCAAAGCAACAACCAGGAATCGTATTCTGATAGCAAATCCCTTGCTGGTGGATAGAGGCAATTGCAAAGAATGATTAGTTATAGGGAAGTGATTCTGGGATTAGGGTTTGGAATTCTTCCGTTCGGAGGACAAAAGAGGAAACAGTTTTGTGTGAAAAGAATCTTCTTCTGTTGCTGAATATTCGACAAGATCTTAGCGATGTAATTAGTTTAGCGGGATAAATGGAGTAACCCGGGGAACGTCTCGAATGCAGAAATTGACTCGGTGCTTGAAAATGCAGTTGTGTATGACACAGTCAGAATTTTTGAAAGGAATTTTCGATATTATTCTGTGCCGGTTTGTTCAATGGATCCAGATGAGCTTTGTAAAGGCTTTTAAAAGGTGTATTCATTTTAAAAGATTTATAAAATTTTCAGAAAAGCATATTTTATAAAGAAGTTCCCTTCACTAAGATTTGAATATGTATGCATCTTTTAAACTTAAGTATAGAAATTTATTACATTCATACCCTTAGCATCAAGTTTATGTTTTAAAAGTATGTCGAATATTATAATCATTCTGTCAATAGAACAGGATTCGAAGTAACATTCTGACAGCATTGTGAAAATTGTAATATGATTTATAAACTGTATTAAATTCTCTATTAGCATATCCTTCGTGTAATACTTAGTCGAATTAAAAAGGAAAATGTCAAATATACATGTGACATAAACAATGTTGTCTTATTAATGTTCAGAACAATGAATCAAATTGTACTTGAATGTGATAGTTTTCTAATAAACTAATCCTTTCAAGAAAGATTAAAAGTTGGTAATTTTTTTTAAAAAAATTTACTGATATTAGTTGTTACAAAGTAATTAAAAACCAGTGTAATAGTTCATTTATTTTATATTGATTTATTTCCTAATACAAGGGAAAATAAAAATTATTTGTATTTTAATTTTATTTATTTATCTATATTTGTATTTTATTTATTTTTAAAATATGAATTATTTGCATCTTTTATTTTATTAGTCACACATCTCAATCGACTTTAATTAATAACAATAAATATTTTTAATCATTAATAACTAGTGCGAAAAAAATTTACCGCAATTTTTTCGTAAGAAATGGTTTCTGAACGGAGTCTTATTTTTTCGTCGGACATCTTTTTTTAAAAAAAATGTGCCAGTAATGCAATTCAGCTTTATTCCCAACGGCTGTTGTTACACTTTCTTGTTATGAATTTGAAATTAACGTTACATACATATTTTTTGTAAGTTGGAAACTCGTGGATGCTGAGAGTTTACTAACATGCCGTTTTCTAGAGACCAGTAGACAGTTATTTTGTGTACTATTTTTGAATTATACAAGACGTAATTCATTTTATGCGAAAATATTCATTTTGGCTTCAAAAGTAATGAATATCTTATGAAAAAAATGGAAAGTCATAATTTTTACAATGAATGTACTAAGCATTCGATGCACTGATATTAAATTATCTGAAAAATCATCATTAAATATTGATTTAAAACTTTTAAACTATTTAAATCAATTTTTCAGTCAAAAATGTTGACAACAGAGAGTTACATCTTTCTTTCTGAACTCCATTTTTAACCAGTAGAGATACCACTTGGATTAATGGTAGATGAATCATCCATGATCGTCTTCAATTATATAAAAATGCATTTACAACGATTCCACGAAATTTCGTTTCATTTTATGCACTATATAAGTATTCAATACGCTAATATTTTATCTAAATCATCTCTATATATTTCAAACAAAAGTGCAGGTAGTGGAATTAA
This sequence comes from Araneus ventricosus, assembly GCA_013235015.1. Lineage (NCBI taxonomy): Eukaryota > Metazoa > Arthropoda > Arachnida > Araneae > Araneidae > Araneus > Araneus ventricosus. Next base: position 420,046 of record BGPR01000447.1, read on the forward strand.
ATCATTCTTTCTGAACTCCATTTTCAACCAGTAGAGATATCACTTGGACTAAATGTGATCCAGTGATCGTCCTCCATTAGATCTAAATGCGTTTGCAACGATTCTATGAATTTCTGTTACATTTTATGCACTAAGTATTAAATACACTGATATTGTATTATCTAAATTATCCCTATATTTCAAACAAAAGTGTAGACAGTGAAGAATTAAACCTTTCCTTCTTAACTCATTTTCAGCCAGTAGAGATATCACTTGGAATAAATGTCAGATGAATCACCCATGATCGTCCTCCATTAGATCGAAACTCATTTGCAACGATTCTATGACATTTCGTTTATTACATCCTGCTGCAAACACTAACGACAAACATTAGAGGAAAAAGCAGGAAAGAAAAACAAAACCCAATAAAAAAAAATGCATAGGGAAGGAGATAAGTTCTATAGCCTCGCTTGCAAAAGTTCCTCGACTTTACTGCAGCCAATTAACCCAAAAATGAGATTCTCATTAATAACAATGAGTGGCCTCGTTAAGAGTGGGATGGTTTGCTGTCTCCGCCTATTCAGTGACACCCATCTTACCCCATAACACCTGTGATGTCTTCATTTGTCTGTCTGTCTGTGTGAAATCAGATGGAATTTTTCCTTCCTATTCCGACGCGAAAACGAGACGGATTAAAAGTGATGACTTGGCAAGTTGGACTCGCTGAGGTTGTCTTTTGCAATGGGAAGTCATCCAACCGATTCTGTGGCTAATTTTCGACGATGACCATACACCATTCATGACGAACCAAAATTTGTTGGGGTCATAAGTTGTCTCTGAGTGCCGTTCCAAAGGGTTGAACATAGCTTAATACTACGCAGAACGTCGTCACGTTTGATATCAGACAATATGTATATGATGCAGCATATTTTTTTCAAAAATAGGGCAGTTATATCGGTTACGTAACTAAAAGGCGAATCATGTGGATGTCCAAAAAGCCAATGCTTTAAAATGGCGCCGAAATGTCATTCTTATAAATTAAAAGTAGTTGCATGACAAAAGAAGAAATCATTTGCTTTTTGGCGCAAGTCGCCAAAACTTCTGTTCGTCTCATTGAAATGTGCTACACTTCTATCAAACAAATGGATAAACATAAATTAGCATCTGAAAATGGCGTATAAATGTTTTGTTACATATATAAATTCTTACTAGAAAAGCGTATAAATTTTCCAAGAAGAGCGGCTATTGATAAACAGAAAATTTCAAGACATGAATAACATTTCATTACAAAGTGCTTTACACTTTTTTACACCAACTGAGCAACTTTACGAAATCTTCAAATTATGTACATGGAATCTGGAAGAAACAGTTGAAAGATTATAAAAAATTTAAATCGTATATTGTAATAAAACTTTTAAAGTCTGAACATATTTCATGTAATAAGGTTAAATCTTTATAAACTATTTTGTTTCTCTATAAGTATTACAAAGTTCAAAATATCTCGGTATTGAGCTTATTATTTACTTAAAATATTTTAAGAGTAGCAGCAAACTTTAACTCCATCTTTAAGTAAAGAGTGTTAGTGACGTAGCATTCATTTTCTTGAATTGTGCGCCTTGTTTTCATTTATAAAAGAATACCCTACGCAAAGTATCTGAGACTTTTGGCAGGAGGCACTGACTATCTTTTATGAAAAATGGCTTGAGAAGATTAAAAATCACGATTTTCTTTTTATTGGAAATCGTTTGTTAAAACACCGAAACTATCAGTAGTAGTTGAGATATTATTTTAAAAACTCTTTATACTAAAAACTTCACTTCTTTTTCTTCCTAGTACCTGACAGATATCTGTAGTATACAGAGTGGTTAGAATTCAACTATCTGAGCTCAAAGCAAAGTAGAGAAAACCTAATAGTCATAAGAAATCATATCTTAGTAGTACGCATTTCAAAACGCGGGAAACGAACGAATGACACAAAAAGTTTGGAAACAACAGAGAAAGGTAGGTGAACAATCCCTAGCATAAACTTAATTCTATAGTCGTCTTCTAATAATCTGTCAGAGTCATAAAGCATATCACTTTCGGATTTTAAGTAGAATATCAGTGCAATGCATACTGGCAACTGTCTTAAACGCTCAGTTTCAGTTTATTTAATTAGTTTATTAAAGAGTTCAATGATATAAAAAAATGCTTGTTCCCCTCATTTATAAGCAGGAATAACTATGTAGAGAATAGATGTTCTCCACATGTTGAATAGGCGGAATTATTAAAATGGCGGTAGTATATATAGGATACGAAGTAAAGTTGAAAGTTTTTCTTGTTTCTTTGTTTGAGTTGTTATTATAATTTGGGGTTCTTTACTCTTCCACTTTTTATACTTTGAATCTTTACTCTTCCACTTCAGGATTTTTCGGGTCACATTTTTAGACTGACGGCAAGCCCTTAACAGAAAAAAAATCCTGATTGAATCTTTGCTTTGTGACTCTTGATAAAGTGCAAAGCCAGATTCCTCCATCTTTTTTCATATTTTCACTTTGTTCTATTCACTTTAAATTCCTGTTTCTGGCGTTTCTGGAAAAATTTTAACGAAAAAAGGACAATTCTGTCCTTTCGAACCTGAAATTCGGCACTCTTAAGACATTGGTTCCACTGAAAATCCGCCGTTTATGTAGGCCTAATGCACGTTAAATCATAGGTAAGGAGGTCAAACGTCCTGCCGCTGGTGTGGTGCGGAAGTTTGGAGGGGTTGCCAGCTCAGGTGTCGTCCTCGTCATCTGACCGCGGTACAAAATTAGGAGGTCCGTCCCAAAATAGACCTCGTATTGCTTCAAAACGGGACGTTAAGATAACTAAACTGAACTGAACTTAAGACATGTGTGTTTTTCTCTACAGTAATTGGAACAGGAATATTTTAATTCTAATTTCCCCATACTTAAAAACAGTTATTTTATTATTTTAAATCCTAATAGCTCTCATTATACAACTAATAAAGGTCCTACCTTCCTCTCTTTTTTTCCCTTCTACTTTTTCCACTTATTTTGGGGGCAGATGATCCGCGGGGTGTAGTCACACCCCTCAATCGCCTTTTCTTTTTTTTTTTTTTTCAGCCTCTCGATGTAACCTTCAAAGCGTAAACATGACGAATAAGAAAGGAGGAAAAGGAAACAAAAGAAATAAGTTAATGAAGAAGATTGTTTCGGTTATTGAATAAGGGGCGTATCTAGGTCAACCTGTGACATTTCTTGCGTAATGTATATCCCAAGTATTTAATTATCAATCGAGTTTAAGACATGTAATTAACTGTTAAGGGTGGTATAATTGGTGCAGATGTTACTGAACCTAAAATCTGTAGAAAAATAATAGTCTTTTATTCGTCGCAATTTTCATAAATATGAAAATTTCCTCATAGTGCTTTGATTGATTTCTAATAGGGTTTGAAATACACTTTGAATCATCATTATGGATATCACCTAGCTAAAGTATCAGAAAATAATATGCAAGATAATTATAAAATACTTAAGTTTATTACTTTATGTTCAGGGCGTTGTATAATTTAATTAACTTGAAGGAGGGTGTATAACAGCCAGAAATACCAAAGTATGATTAATTAAATACCATATTAAAAGTAGGACTGTAATGATTGTTACTGCTTTAATCGTTTTGAATTAAAAAAAAAAAACTTCTGAATCCTTACAATTTACAGATGCACTTTTTTAGAATTCAGTTTAAATGGCTATTATTTTCTTGGACCAATATCTTGCAAGTGGTTTCAAATCTATCCAATTTTAAGTTCAACTACTGCTCATATAATAATTGTTTTTAAACATGGCTAAAAATTACCAACATATATTATTATATTTATTTATAAAATGAATATAGAATACATCATAAATATTTCAAATCAAACAGGAACAATGTCATAAATGTAGTTTCATCAAATTCACCGTACATAGCACGAACCATCGCTTTTCATATAGGATCTGTGCTAGTGGGAATTTTGTTGAATGAGGGGGTGATCTGGGGTGACTGACCCATATTTACCCAAACCACCTGGTTAACCCCTTTGAACTTTCAAAACTTTTCAATTAAATTTAAAAATTCCGATATAAAAATTAGCTTCCAAAACAAAATTATTTACAATTACAGGAACCGAAAGATGCACTTTTTTCCCCACGGTTGTTTTTTCCTTTTACTACATTAATAAGAGAATTATGCATCAATTACACGACATAAAATTAAAAAAAAATAAAACACATAGCGTCCTCCCCCTACAACTCTAACGGTAGCTACGACCTCACTCCCTCCCGCCCATACCTCCCACTTTTGCATCTCAACAGTCCTTCCGTTAATCCTTTCGAAAACCTCCCCCTTTTCTATTGCAGATGGGTTCCCCCAACAAGCTCGAGCGAGGTGTTCAAAGGGTTGAAGCAGCGTCTCGATGACAAAAAGACTGCAGTGGATGAATGGCAAAACGAAAAAAATTGAGGCAGGTGGCTTTTGTTCGCCGACTTTTTTTTCGGTTTGTTCTATGTTACGTGACCAGGTGTTGTCACTACGACCTGCCCTGAGGAGGTTACCCTCGTCCCCTTCTAAATCACGCTCGGGGTCGATGAACTAGTCCCCCCCTCCGGCGTGGTCAACCCACGTGGGTCGGATACTAAAGCGTGCCTCCCGAATTTGGACAGGTACAGCCGAAAGGTCATCAAACCAGATTTGTCTTTTTATAATCCAGATCTTTAATCTAAACGCGCTGGACAGACACATAAGTCAGCTTCCAGGGGTCAAAAGTCACGAAGAGGAGAAGAGACTCACTCTCAGGTTATTATTTCTTTCCTCGCTTTTGGTTCATTTCCAGTTTTTGTGTAGAATAATCCTAGGAAGATAGTATGAGGTAGTGTGTGGAATGCAAAGGAGATGGCCTGTCGCTTAGATGACGAAATGATATATGGGAGATTAATTTGAGGCTGGCGATAAAATATGGCACTTTAGATAATGCTTTGCATGAAATTTTAAAATCTGCTTAGTGCGGTTCTTTTTAATGAGATTTCAGAATACATCTATATTTAACTGTATAATACATGTGAAAAATGCGTCTAAAAGTGGCTCAAGTTTGAACTATTGAGTTTTATTCTAATTATAAGGAAATAAGATTATTTTCAGTGGTTTTTGTGGAAGAAATGCCGCTGTCTACATTGGCTTGATTAAGTCTCCAACTTCGGGCAAATGTTTCCTTTTTCAGTATAAAATCGTCAACTATTTTTAGTCTCTACTCATATACAACGACAGTGACGAAGTCCAAATATTTTTGCAACAAAGGCAGTTAATACTTACACGCAATGCTGTAAAAGAATGCCAGCTAAACTGTATGAATAAAAAGGATGGTAATTAATCAACGGTTCCCAATGCAAGAGGGTTCAATATCTAATATGCTTTAGCTATAATTTGAAAAAACCCGAAACCAATTATTGCCTTATTTTCTAAATATCAATACACCCTGTAATTTCCATTATTATGAACCATGGGTATTTAAAAAAATATTTAATTAAAATGTACCGTTTTAATTTTCACTTATTCAGTTTAAAACATCTTACATGAGCATCATAGTAAAAGATTTAAATATAATCGCTTTGAAGGAATTTCAGTTATTAAAATTAACATGGTCTAAGGATGAAAATCCGAGAAAACCAGCTTTTAAATTTATGACATAATTTTAAACAATTTTAGATTTTCCAAAATTGATTAAATATCAGACTTCAAAATGATTCATTTTAATTTCCTTTCATAGTGTATTTACGCAAATGTGGAATATTCGTTCATTATGCTTATTTGATATAAAAAAGCACCAATATTTCCAGCCTAAAATCAAAGCATTTCCAGAAATCCAGCCCAGCTTGTTTTATAAGAACAATTTCAGTGCTGAGATTGCTTGGTCTCGGATCAAGTAGCCAGGCATACATGCTTTATGTCATAAATCATTTCCATTGGGTTGGAACATCATTCAAATCAAACGAAAACAATTTCTAGGCATTCTGCTGTCAAATGTTGGGCAACAAACACTTGTTGGAATCCTACTTTTTATGTATGTCCGTTATCGTGATGGACATGTGGTCTACCATCTGCTGTTGGATCACTTTTTGATTTTTTCCTTCAGCATGTCGCTTTTCAGTAGATGTAAGAGTGACGTGGGTTTTTTTCCGATGAAAAGATTCAATAAAATTTCGAATCCTTCCAAACAAAAGTACTGAAAGTTTCTGGAATTAAAAAATATTCCTTTCAGGTACTTCATTAAAATGAAAATTTTCCTCCTGTATCATAGTTTATTTTTTGCGGTTACATAAATGCTTTTACCTTTAACTTTAAAATTTTTCTAAATAGTCAATTTTTTTTTTACCTTCACCTTTAAAGCTTTTCTAAATAGTCATTTTTTAATGAATAGATGGGTTTTCCATACAGACGCTTCGCTAGATTTTTATCCATCTTGGTTTTAGAATAAGCGATATAGGATTTTATAGAATTGAATCGTTTTGTGCCAGTTAATTTTGTAACTAACAATGAATTATGCATACTTGTATACGAGAAGATAGAGGCTATTCTCGAAGGTGAACCAACAAGAAATTTCCGTTTTTTTATTTTCACATTTCAACTAATATTTTTTAAATGTACTCTTCATTTTGCTGGCCTTGTGAACTCTCTTAAATCCGTCACTTGCTTTATCTCAAGATTGAAATAAATATTTTTGAAAAATAAAAATTATGTTACGACACTGTTAGGTAGCGGATGGAGATATTAAAAAGTGAATGCCCTCTTTTACGGATATAAAGATATTAAAACAAAGGCATTTAAAATTTATAAAAAAAACGCTTTTAAACAGTTGTGATGCTGTAAGGTGAAGGTTATTATGTTCTAAATATATATCAGAAATATACTGCATTTATGAAACATTTATAAAGGTCTTGCTGTGATTTCTGTTTATCATGTAACATAAGATTTTACCCGAGTATTATGATTTACACCAGTGTTCGTCTGTTGTTATATGCAGTGGTGAAGCAAGGGAAAATGGGTAAATCAAATATGGTTTTTAAAAATTAAATAATTGTACAAATATTTTGTCTTCGAGAGGCTTCTTAAAACACATCTCCATTGCAAAAACACTCTTTGCCCCAGAAGCGTACCGACAAGGAGAAAGGGGGATGAGGCCTCATGTGTCAGTCTCAGGGGGCGTCAAGGAAATAATAAAGAGGCGAAGAAATAATACCATGCCCCAGGCGCCATTTACCCTTGCCAAGCCACTGATAAAAACTACGGACAAAAAAAACTGCAAAAACTATAATTTGGCCTATGAGCAGCTTACTGTCACTACGTCACTACCTTGCCTACTCCACTGCCAAGCTACTGGATATACGAAGCGCCTTTCTTAAAGTCAAAAAGATTCTCCAACTTCAATTCGTTCATCAAAACTTTTAAAGCAGTCTTTACTTTTATGAACGCTTTTTTTTTACATTAATGCCAAAATGATGCAGCAAGATGGCCAAGGAAGGATACTGAAATAAGGTCCAAAGACATTACTACTCAAGCGTCAATGAAACCAGGATTAGTACTTGAACTTGCTCTTAAATTTAAATCATACCATAACGCTTGAAGAACTCCTAAGACATCACCTCTAAAAAGATCGGAATTATAATCAAAACATTTCTTCCTTACATATACGTTCGGAGGGTGGACTGGGGAGGGAAGAAAGAGCTTTCTGTCCCCTCAATCCTATTTCTTAGTTTTCCATAGATTAAGATGCGAAGAAACAATCTAAACAAATCTCATGTGCTGGTAACGACCCCAATCCTTTTGAAAACTTCCTTGTGCCTTAGTTCTTTACCTACACCCTTTGAACAGGGAACAACCGTTCGAATGTGGGGAACGGGGTGAACTAGGGGGTGGGGTGGGGGAGTTGAATCAAATATCTCCAGAAAGGATTGAAAGAGGGGAGGAGGTTTTAGGGGGGCTCTAGTAGTGAAAACAGAGCCGTACTGTGGTTGGTCATGCATAAATTGGAATCGCTCTCTCACTCCTGAAATTGTAAAAGGAATGGACCGACGGACGAACGGACCCAGAGGTCCGCTCAACTGATTGCTAAAAAGGATCGATAATTGTACCTTTTCTCTTTTGGCGCTATAGGGCGCTGGGAACGCTTGATGATGCTGCTGGAACGTTGTCGGGGCAGAGGAAGGATTCTCTAGATTAGTGAAGTTCTGTGTTGCAAAAGAGGTAGAGGGGTGGAGGGGAAGTCTAGGGGCAATTGGAGATTCTCGCACAGTGTAGAGGTAGTGGAGTTAGGGGTGCCAGTGAATGCGACTCATTAATTGGAAGCAGGGAGCATTCCTTTGCGTTTTTAAAACTGGGTGGCGTTTTGTTATTTAATTTTTTTTTCAAAGTCCAGATGGAAAGACTGTAAAAAAATGATTTGCGCCCCTTGTGAAGGAAAAGTATAATGAGCAATTACACTTTTTTTTTTTTTCGCCTTCGTATTTTAACCTGAGGGATAAAAAGGGCTTTTTAACATCAAAGGACCTTTAAACAATAAATTTCAAATGGATTTAACTGACCAAACCTAAAGGACTTGGTTGTAATCTTAGCATAACAAACAAAAAAAGAAATCTAAATTTCTAAAACATATGGACTTTTTCCTCTACTTGTTCTGCATAAATTTATCTACAACAGCTAGCTAAAGCTACTTAAAGTGCAATTAAAATTCAACTTTAAATTTCTTCTTTATGAAAATTAATGAGGAAATTGTCATTAAATATATCACGAAAGAAATTTGAAAAAACTTAACAGAAACCCAACTATATTAGACTATTCAGAATAGCATGATTTCAAAAATTTTGTAAAATTAGTAAGTTAAATAAGTAAGCTACTTTTTTAAAAAATTAAAAGTCTTTTATTTTAAATGAAGAATGGGATATCTACCTTTTCTTGCTTGAAAAAAAAAGTTAAAGAAAATATTTCCTTTTTCAAAGTATTTAAAATTTTGCAAAGAATTAAAATGAAAGTATTGAAAATATCATTTACAGTAACTTCCAATTAATCTGAATGAAGTTGGATTTATTCCAAAGTTCAATTCATGACAAAGATTTAAGAAAAAAAATCGCCTTTCTGATTGTTCGATGGAATAAGCAGAAATCGAAATTAAATTTTTTCGAAAATTTTATTTAGGAACTCTCTTAATATGAACATAATATATTCAATTTGTTAAGAAGTACAATATAATATAAACATGGCATGAATAAATTGAACAAGATCGTCTTTGAACCTTTTAAAAACTGTGTCATCTAACAATATAATTTAAGAAATATATTTTATGAAATTTTTAAAATATGTAATAGAACTCACTTGCCATAACATCAATTTTTAGCTTTACAAGGCACAATTTTCTATTCTTCAACCTCAGATATGGAAATTTTTATGACGAATAGAGGAAAAATAATAATGAAAATGAAGAATTATTTTTAACTGCACTTTTCAATTAAATTTAATTAAACAAATGAACTGCACTTGATTAGCTAAAATTTGTTTATTAAAAACTATCACTGATTCGAGAGTCCAGAGTCCATTTTTACTAACTAAGCATTATTTTATCCAAAACTAATTTTTTTTAAAAATGTAAGTGTTGATGAGATGCATCACTACCTGTTGTAGGGTTAAAAAGTTGTAGCAACTTTATTTTTCCTAACGTTAAACATGGAATTACTTCTATAAGAACTATGAACTGTTTCTCCTTCCAAATAATCTGATTTGACAAATTTGATCTAAAGCTATTTTGGTTTAGAAATATAAACTAATTGTCGATCTTTTGATGTCGTAATATAACCATTTCAAAACAGAAACAAAATAGTTTTGCATATTTTGTATCAAATTAAAGTTGCATTCCACTGCATTCAATTGTAATATTTTTTGTGCCCAGATTCTTAGAAATGCCGTTACAATTGTAATAAAATCAAGGAGCAATTCCGGAGCAATCAGCTTATCAAGTTGTTCTTCGATTATCATCTTAAGAAAACTAATTCAGTCGAGGAGTGTCGTTTTTAAGAAGAGAAAAGATCTACCTTCATAATTGATGATATTGTAATGATAGGGGCTTGTTGCTTGCCTCAAAGACAATCAACTCCTGGCGCGGCGCTCCTGTATTTTATATCTACCTTTTTCGAGGGGTGGGCTACAAATTTACTTTTTCTGTCGCTGTTCGGAATACTACTTTTAATACTAAAATACAAACCACATAATTCTCATGTTGTGGTGATATAAACCTTTTACGTTATGATAATTTTAAAAAATATTTAACCTTTCAGAATCAAATTTTTAACAACTTGATTTTAACGAAAGAGTTACATCAAAAAAGAAAAATCGAAATGTTTCTTTTTTTCCCCGATAATTTTTTGCAATTATTTTTCAAAGCAGACCAGGAAATAGTTTTCTCTTTATATAAGTGTACGTAAACCGTATGTTTTGAACTTTACTAGCCGCATTTGGAGATTAACTAACCCATTGTTGTTATTGTTTTTGCCTAATTTCATTTGTGTTGCGTTTCAACTTAATCATGTCCAAAATTTTTACTTTAAAATGAGATTATATTTATTATAATAAATTTAAAAAGTGGGTAGAAAGATGCATTAATACTGATTATCATATTTCTTTTGCATTAAGTTTTGCACTAATATTTTATTGGCGAAGCTAGGAATTAGTCATGGCTTTCATTAGAATAAGATTAAAGTTGTATTTCAGATAATTTAATTAATGAATTCTTTAATTAAATTTAATAAATTATTTCTTTGGTTCGACAGCCTCAAATTTAACGAAATGTTTGATTCATTAAAATTTTTATGGTCAGTATAAATTTAACTCAAATTTGATCTTAAAATTTAAACTAAATCGAATTTGAAACTTCAAAATTAATTGTATTTATAGAGAAAAATAAAAAAAAACATTTTACCTCAATATGAATTACTCTTCTTCATAGCGATCATACAACTATGAAATATCTATTGTACTCATATAAACTATATCGATTTACGTAATTTATGTAAAATATTCTTTATTTATCTATTTATTTTATTTTGCGATAGCTATTAAGGCAAACGATTTTTATTAGTGTTTTATATGAAATAAGTCAATGTAAATCATGTATTTATTTGTTTTATTATGTAAGTTAATTACGTCATCGCAAACGATTATTATTTTTATCTGCTTTATGTAAGTTTATTAAGCTATGAACGGCAGTATTAGAAGTTTTGGAATATCATTGTCGAATAGCGTGAAAAACAATTTGCAAGTCTTGCATTCTGTAAAGAACGAGGTAAGAAGGCTTCATCTTGTATTATTTTTACAATGAGCATCCACATTTAATTGTTTGCTCGCGAATATATAGCGCAGGTAAGAAAAATTACGCAAAATTCCAATCGTCAATCAACAAGCAACCGTTATTTAATTTACAGATCGCCCCTATTCCTCGTCTCCCCATCGAATTCGGCGCTAAGAGAAATTATGAATTCTTAAGCAGCTCTCTTTTGTTAGATATATCCTACCTTCATATTTAACAGACACACCATAACAAACATCGGAAAGGACTGCGAAATTCGTTAGTTGTCAATATAAACTATCCCGTATTTAGTTAACGGCGAACTTCGAAATGAGGGTGTCGGAATAGATCATCCATACAGCGCCATCTCTGCGCGCTTCCAAGAGCTATCATTACGCAAGATGGCGGGCTTTAAATAGTTAGAATATTCTTTTTATAAAGCATTCTTCTTTAGAATGCTTTATAAAGAATTAGAATTTAAACTAAAATATTGTGAAATGTTTTGGTGATTATTCAAACTGATGTTTTTAATTCTAATTATATGTGTCGCACTAAACTAAACAAGTATGAAAAAAATAAATTTTGTTGAATGTGCTTAAGAAGTGTAATTTAAAAGGAAAATAGTGGAAACTGACCGGTTATTTTTTTCTGAAAGACAAATTATGAAGAGGATATGTTATAAGTTGAAAATAATATCATTTTAGAAAGTTCGCTTTACTTGATTGCCATTTAGAACTTTGGTATTTTTCTTATAAGTTTTTTATGTCCATGTTATTTTCTTCTGAAAACTAGCAGCAAATTATTAATGAGTGTAATAAATATATATTTTTGCTCTATAGACTTTATTCTTAACTTCTAATTCCACAAAAATTTCAACAGCATGAAAATCTTTAAATAGGAGGGGATTTCAACTGGCAATTCTTATGAACGCAACATTAAGCGAAATAAGTCTAAAAAAATACCTCGAAACATTTTGTACTTTTATCCTGCTTTACACCAACGTGTTTCTAGTGAACAAAAGTTGTAAAAAATAAATTTAATTAATTAAGGATAATAAAAGGACGTTTTAAGGACAGAATTTTAATCTTTTTTTAATTTGTATTTTGCTTCATGAAATGCGACTACGTAAAACTTATAGGATATGAGAAATTTTAGTATGCTATCAGTCTTCCGTTAGTTATAACGTTGTCTGCAAACACAAGGTCAGCAGGAAAAAGGATATAAATTTTTTATCAGAATATTCATTTTCAATGTTGTTTATGTTGCTATTACATGCATAACTTTCATCAATATATCACATGAATTTATTCATGAACTATTTAGAAAATATCCGAATTCAAACAAATATAATTTGAGCTGTAAAAAAAATTTTAAAGAATTTTACAATATTGGACATGAAGAACAAAAATTAAATCAAAAAGGTCAATTAATGCATTAAATTATTTTCTTACTGCATAAAAGGTTAGATATGCTATTAAAACAGCACAGACTTCCTTTGCAGAAAATGAGTAACTAGTCTAAAATAGGGTAAAATTTATGACGTAATTTGTTTGAAATTTAATGTACTATTACATTACAAATATTAATAAAAATTGCATTTAGGTTAAGATTTGAAAGAAGGAAATGATGATGTAATATTCCATAGATACTTTTCAAATGTCAATCATATATTTAAATTCTGGTAAATAAGCTTATATTCGTCGGATAATTTTTGGATAACTTAATGCAAAATTACCTTACAAATACTAATAAAAATTCCTCTCAGGTTAAGTTCAGAAAGAAGAAAATAAACATGTAATATTACAAAGATACACATTTATATGTTAAACACATATTTAAATTCTAGTAAACAAGTTTATATTCGTAGGATAATTTTTAGGCTATCTTTAAATACAAAAAATGAAATATTTTAATGTAACAAATACTTAATTCCGCACTTCTTCGCTGAGACTGGTAAAAAATGAATCCAGTTAAAAAAAATTACACAAGTAGTAAACAAAAAGCTTATAATAATATTACAAAGAAAAAAACCCGCATATTCTCAAAAAAATAAACATGTACTTTCCTTTTTCTATTTGTACTTCTTACGCGTTTTGTCTTGTCCCATTCCTTGAGCCTTCCTGTAGCCTCAAGAGGGCACTTTGCACTAAAATTCCACTAAATTAGTTCTCTCTCCTAAGCGTTAACATTCACACAAACCCTTCATCGCAATTGTTTACATCGCATACCTAGGAGAAGCCCTTCTCAATTCTATTATTCTTCTACACATTTCGCCATTCTTTTTCTTTCCTTCACTTAACAACAAACCGATCTTCAAATGAGCCAGATAAAAATAAAGACGATAAAAATTTCGCAGCTCGTGGGAAAAGCGAACGAAAACCCTAGACTCATACTTTACACTTCAAAAATTAATTTAAAATGAAGTTAGGGCCAACCTTAATGATCTCGATTACTGGAGCTCATTTTTATTCCTGGGTAAAGGAGACTATTATGGAAATAAGTCTCTAGCTTAACGTTAAAGGAAAGAAGAAGGAAGGGGGCTACAGGAGGGTGCTGTGGAAATTAAGAGGGGGAAACTACGTTTTCTCTGAGAAAAGAAGGTAGCGAAGACTGTGGAAGGTGGGAAGCGCGGAGTTGCTAAACGTTTTTAAAGAAAATAGAATGGTATGTGTTGTGTGTTGCCGTTTCTGCTGTTTGGGAGAGCAACGAAATAATTACTCGTCCAGCTTTGTCAATGCTTTGCAGTCCATAAGAATCTGGATGCTTTAATATGTGATGGAGTTTTGGTGAAGAGATGTAAATGAGATTATCATAGAACTATTAGGAAGGTTATTATGATGTAAATTAACACTAAGTGTCGTAATCACTATTAGGTCAGGAAAAGTCTTCCAAGTGACACCTTTTCTAAATGTTTCATGCCTCAGTTAATTGACAAAATTGTCAAATTAGTTTTTTTTTTCCCTCACGCTGAATTTTTCAATGAAATAAATCTGTCTCTTTTATTGCTCTGAGAGAGTTTTATTAACTTGTTATTATAATCGCTGAAGTGCTATGCGTGTGCAAAATAATAAAAATAAATTTATTGAAAATTCAATAGGACATTTTTAAATTTTCTTGATTTATATCTCATTTTTTGTAATAAAATAATTCAAATACTGCATCGTTGGCCAGTTTAATGGTAATATTATATTAGAATAAGTGAGCTACAGACACTTATTTTTGCATTAAAATTATTTTATTAACGGAATGTTTTTAAACTCTTGGTGCATTTTTAGAGGTATTACTACCTATTCAATTAGCTGTCAAAATTTTAAAACTGATTTTCCCCCTTAAAGTGAATTTTTCAATAAACAAATTATGTATCTTTTATTGAGATGATTATTATTGTTTTGTTTTATTTACCGCTGTGTTATGCATATGCAAAAAATAAGTTATGGATATAGATCATTTTAAAATTTTCTTGATACATTATATATTATTACAGGTATAAGAATAATACATGTATTACTTGTCTGTGTAATGTATGTAGTATTAGTAGAAGTGAGCCATAAACATAATTTTAGCATGAAAGCTATTTTACGGACCAAATTAAAAAATATATTGATGCACTTTTTAGGGATATTGCTACCTATTAACAATAAACTATTATGGCCAAATTAGAATTTCAAAACTAGGGCATTTTATAATGAAGGTACTGGATTCGCATTTTTTGAAGAATTCCAAAGAACCGAAAGTGGGATTCTATAAATAAAAAGCTATTAGCTATCCTAATCAGTCCTAGCAGTTTATTAAGATGTCTAAACACGTTAATTTCATAAAATATCGACCTATTGTATTATTTAGAGAACTTCTTTTATGTTTCTTCCATCATAAATTATAAAAAATAAAGAAAACATGCAATGACGGTTTTAAAAAATAAAATCAGAATTTGTAATTTCTATCGTTTAATTGTTTAAAGGATAGCAGCATAAATATAATTTTTGTGAGAATTTTAAATAATATTGCGCATCAAAAAAAGAGAAAAGAATTAAGCAAAAGAAACAACAGGAGTTTCTGAAAAGAAGTGCTGTATGCTCATTTAAATTGTATATGTCGAACTTTTTTCAGGATTCATCACATATATCCAATCATCATTTGGGAGAATTCATCAAATACAGCATGCATCGAAAACCCTAATAATTCACTATATATATATATATATGCTCATAGAATAGTCATGAGTAATGTTTAAGAAACATTACGTATGAATAAGTAAACTTACATTTTGAAATGTATAATTAATTTGATGCGACTCTGTCCTGGCGACGCAGGTGCAATCGGTGTTTTGGTTCAGAGCCCCAGACATAGGTGGGAACCTTGGTCTAGCCTTTACATATTGTGAAACATATCTAAATGGCAAAAAACAGTCTTTCTGAAGGTCCATAATAGGCAAATTACGGCACAGGTGATTGAATATGAAGCTAACTTTTTAACAACGGCATATCGTGTCATTTCCTAAGCAGATATAAAATTAAGATAATTTCACAATAACCAACACAAACATCTGATAGTAACTAAAATATATACAAAAAGCGGAATAATATGACAATTAGTAACCAAAAAATGCTCCGTAAACAAAAAAGATAGACAAAGGGCAAAATTAAGAGCTTTTAGAAGATTAAAAATCATCGTAAGTATCCGCACAACATCCGAATATCAATGCCTGAACATCGTGCTGTCATTTCAAGACATGTCTCTTTTTTTCTCCCAACAAACTTCTTTTCCTTATAAATCAATGAGACTCGTGAAGATATCTGACAGGTCCAGCTATCAAAGTCCTGACCAAGGTCATTGTCTCCAGCCCAGGTCAAGAAAAAATGGATGGACTGCCGCTTAGATGGAGATAGCTGGTGGCCTTAAAGTCGCCACTTTTTGTTCAGAGTAACGTACTTGTGGGAGAAGTCCGCGGGCCACTCGACTGGATTTGCATCTTGCATACAGATGGATAGTTGTCCAGGCAAAGTCCGCGGAGATATGACATCCATAATAAAGATGTTTTCTCCATCATAATATTCACGTCCCTGTGCAGTGATAAAGATTTTCTATAGGAGGAAAAAAGCAAAGAAACAATTAATTAGTAGATAGATCTGAACTCAGTTATACAATCGGGAACCAACCTCCATTGCAGACGGAAACTTAGTGTTTGTTGTTTCCTGCGCAAAATTGAACCAATTCCTGTCAGTTGCACAGCACAGTGCTTATATGTAATAACTCATTTTGGAAAAATGCAATATTAGATTGATTGGGGTTTTATGGCACAAGGGCCAGAATTGGCCAAGCTGCGCCATAAATATTAGAATTTTATATGCAATAACTCATTTTGGAAAAATGTAATATCAGAATTTTATATGCCATAACTCATTTTGGAAAAATGCAATATCAGAATTTTATAATTGTAATTTCGGAAAAAATGCAACTCTTAAGCTTTGGTAATTAATTCATTTGATTCCTTATCGTTGTTAAAAATTTATTGAAGAGAATAGGACATTAGTTTATCCTTTAAAGTTATGAATTTTTGCCACTTAGTTGATACATTATCTTAATTTCAGTTTCGCATTCTTCAACTCAGTGGATTTAAACAGAATGAACAATAGTTTATTTACTGAAACTGGTGTTGGAATTTCACAGTATATCTGATATTTTCTTTTCAGTAAATGCAATGCAAAAATGTACTTACTTACTTTGACCTTGTAATATTTAAATCCGGATCACATGAATTATATAATCATTCACAGGGGAAAACATTCACAAATTTCCTTTTTTTCTAAAGATTCGTATTTTTGAATTTTTTTTTCTTTGAAAGCCTAGGGACATAAATAATGGGAGGAATCCTAGTTAATTTATCCTAATTTTCAATCGATTTGATGCATGGCGTTGAACTTTTATCACTTTATTGCATTTTTTATTCTTTCTTTTTTTGATTCTTATACTAATACTGTATTGTCAAATATAGCTCTTGCGCCAGAAAACACAGCACAACTAAACTAATATTGTTTAATTCAGTTGAAAAAAAGTTAATTGAAGTATTGGTTACCTCTGTGGCAAGACTCCTAAACCTTTTTCCCCTGGCAATCCCTTTTCAACTGCCAAATATATTACCAACACTAAGAGGTTAATTATGGAAAGAAAAAAAATAGACAAATGAAGTTTTAACTAATGATGAGCAAAAAATAAATTTCACTTAACCTGGTTATTTGGTAAATTTCGATGAAATAATCTAAATCGAAATGTCTTTCTAGTTTATTGTATTGAAGAATTAAAGAGAATCGCACATTCTTACAGCTTTCACAACTCCAAATTCATCTAAGCCAGCGATTCCCAAACTTATTTTACTCGCTTATCCCTTGATTAATCTTTTTTTTTTTTGAGTACCCCCTTTTGTTATATCCCCTCAACTCATCTCTCAGCACATTTTTTTTATATTAATAACGCCAAGGTCTTAGGTTATCTTAAGAATCAAACGATAATAAACCTAATAAAATTTATGGGAGTCATCAATCTAATAAACCTAATAAAATTTATGGGAGTCATATTTGAGTTACATTTTATTCCATTTTTTTAAAAAAAATAGCGTTAGTTCAACGTCAAAATAAATAAAAACAGCATTGAAGTAATTTCGATGATGGGATCTTACAATTACTCAATTGCTAGATCTTAATCTACTTCTTCCTTTATATTCGTGAATAGGCTTTCGGACTCGTACAATTTTCACTTTCATTTTTCATACGATGTTGAAAAAACGAAATTCTAAAATATTCTTATGTTTTGTGTTTTCCGCCATTACAAAGATTATTTTCGTGTACCTTTAACCCTTAATGCCACGGTGTTGCATATCTGCAACAAACCCAAAAGGCGCTGTCTTTTCCACAATAAGCTCTTCAAGTCGATTTCAATGGTTGTTGCATTAGTGCCACATTGTAGTTATACAATATGCTCATATATTCCCCAACAGATGGTGATAATGAGGTGGTTTTTAAAAACAAAGTTTCAGTTGACACTTAAACATTTTCACGAGGAAATTAAAAAAGAGTGGGAACATCCATTTACGAGAAATGTGGTGAAGATCTTCGTTAAAACAAAACTATCCACCGTTTTAAACACTGAAATTTAGAATTTTGGATGCCATCTTGCACTATGTTACAAAAATAAAAATAAAAAAACTTTTTTGTCAATAAATTTTTATTTTAACGTGATAAATTTTTTTAATTATTTTTTCCATACTTACAATGATGTATTATAACATCCGAGTCATTTTTTCTCGAATAGGAGTTGTTGAGACATAAAGGGCTAACTGGTCCCCAGCGTACCCCAGGGGTACGCGTACTACAGGTTGGGAACCTCTGATCTAAGCCAATCCGTTTGGAGTGACCCTGAACTATGGCAAATGAAATAATTCTTCTTCGCGTATGTGTTCGCTAGCACTCTACATTGAATAATCGTAATACTTTTACATTGCAGTAGTCGTATACAGTCATTCCATCCAAAAAAGTACTTTAATAAGATGTGCGATAACTTGGGAGGAGATAGAAGAAGCCATCAGCAAATTTCTCCCGTCACTTTGCAAGAGGTCCCTTCTTCTGTGCAGCAAATAAAAAGGCAATAAGACGATCCCTTTCCTTATCAGTTTCTTTGCTAACCCGAGGGCAAAGGTAATATCCATAATTTGGCACATAGGCCAAACTCGTTACCGAGTGGGCGGTTTCAGCTTGTTTGCACTCTTATTTATCACTTTTTACACCACTCTCTGACACGGACTGTTACATTCTACTCCACAACAGTAAGCGAAAAAATAATTTCACCAAG
>BGPR01000447.1:439223-527440 GCA_013235015.1 Araneus ventricosus
TTTCACCTCAATTCCTCGAGAAAAATGCGACCATCCTCTCGTTCGATTTCTTTTCGGGTAATTTACAGCCATTTTCTCCGATGATATACCCGCAACGCTGCCATTGCTCAGAAATCAAACTTTCATGCATAAACAAAGAATCTGAACTCAAGAAATAACCGACTGTATCTGGCAATTGTTCGGACCCGAATCATCTCTTTGCTTTTCGTTGTTCACTTTTTCTTGTTACGGGTTTCCTTTTTCCTCATTACTATTTTATGTCCTTCTCTATATGTCTCATAACATAACGAGATCGAGTATAGTAGAAAAGTTCGTCCTTTTTTGATAGATTCAAGAATATGCTCTGGCCTGGGAACAATCATGCTCTTTGAAAGCAATATATGATTGTTAAAAGGTAGTCATCATTTATTTATTAATAACTAGCCGCTTTCGGCGACCAGCTGGCTCGCTGGTATTAATGAGTGAGAAAAATTTCAATAAAATCTTTTATGCCTAACTTGGTCTCTACTTTCAAATTTTGATAGACATGCAACTTGTTCTATTTTAGATGCCTTATTTTTGTTCTGTTCATTATGCTCTGCACTTGCCAACTCTCTCTATATGTCATCTCACCTAAAATTCGAACTTTCATTTCAAACTATCTAAATTAAAAACTGATTAAACTTCATCTGTCGCTATAACTTGCTTCTTGAATGAGAACACGATCATGAAATATATAAAAATAATAAGGGAAATCATTCAGCATCGGAGTTTTGTGTGTAATACCGAATATATTTCAAAATTTTTGAAATATCTTAGAGAATTTTTGCTCATTGATTTCGCACAATGATTCTACAGAATGATTTCATTTATTTATTTATTTTTATTTATTATTTTCTTTTCATAACATATTGCTAAATGTGAAAAATACTAATTTTAAAAATATAAAACAACTATTTTTAAAATATATTTTAGAAATACAAAACGACTACTCAGAAAAAAAATAATAAATTAAAGATTAATCGCATCCATTTTCTTGTTCATCAATGCAGTTCTGTTGCTATATAGCATCCTCTCGTTAGTATAGTGCGGAATTTAGGAGAGAGGGTGTCAGCTCAGGTGCCGTCCTCGTCATCTGACCGCAGTTCAAAATTACGAGGTCCGTCCTAAAATAGCCCTCGTGTTGCTTCAAAAAGGGACGTTAATATAACTAAACTAAACTGATGCTACATAGTTTCATATATTTAAAATTTAAATAACCATTTCTGCAAAAG
Source organism: Araneus ventricosus (assembly GCA_013235015.1). Classification (NCBI taxonomy): domain Eukaryota; kingdom Metazoa; phylum Arthropoda; class Arachnida; order Araneae; family Araneidae; genus Araneus; species Araneus ventricosus. Next base: position 440,477 of record BGPR01000447.1, read on the forward strand.
TTAAAAAAACACCTTTCATGTCTCATTTAATTAACTAAATAATTATTTATTATTTTTAATTAAAACTTCCTGAACATTATTTCGTTATTTACCTGAAATGGGGAATACACTGGAAAATGCCTCACTGTCACGAAGAGCCGACAAAAAGTTTAGTCTTTTGATATATTTTTTGCGAAATGTATTCTTTCATAGACAGAAGACAGGTTTCAAAATTTACGATGCATGCCGTCATAAATATTCATAAAAAAACATTTTTGATACTATGTGAGTGACTCGAAGTGTGATGTATTAGATGTCTAGTGGTCAAGGCAACGTAAATGTATAGCGGAAGAAAATGGTCGTAAACCCTATTATAGCATAAATATCGTGACTCAGCCTTTGAATTTTTAGATAAATTAGTGAATACTTCAAAGATACGAAATAAGTAAGCTTTGTTTTGACACTTTTAATTCAAGATTTGGCATTTAATATATCTACCTCATTATTTATAGTAAGAATTTAGAAATGTTGGTTGCGCTTAAATTAAATATATCATCCTTAATTATATCTACTCTAAATTACATTCGCGCTATGAATGTATTATGTAAGCATTTAGAATGTGTGCTGCATCTCTTAATGCATTGCATTAAACGAGTAATGGTCAAAGTAAGACGAAAGTGTAGGGTCATTTAAGACAGGAAATATTCCGTGAACTTCATTTTAAGCCGTAAATGTCGTAAAGTTTCCTGGGAAACAAGAAAGCCGTGATGAACTCAGAGGTGCATTTTTGAATTATATTATTTCAGTTGTTATAAATGGGTTGATGTTTAAATATGCTGTACAAATGCTGTTATACTTGTTTGGTTAAATAAAAGAAAGTAAAATTGTCCACATTTGAAACTGATGTAAACATTTAAAATAAAGGAAAAACGATTAGAATTTATTTTTGGAAATATATGAAATTCTTAAAATAAATTAAACTGCATATAATCATACTACCTAAAGTTCAATACCTGAATTGTGTTTCATTTTGTAACTTTTTAAAGGGTTTTTTTATGATGAAGAGAAAAATTGATTAAAAAATGAAATTATTTTCTTCATTCTCGTCAGAAAAACTTCTTTATATAAAGTTTAATTACCAGATTAAAAAATTCACTCATCCCCAAAAATAAAATATTTACATTTAAATATAAGTATTACTGCTTATTTGAGTTATAATTCTTAACATGAAATACTGTTGTCCTTTCCCACTCAAAATATTTGCGTCGTAGCCACTTAATTTTTAGAAAATCATTAATTCTTACAAAATTTTTAACATTTTAACTTATTATAGCAGCAGACTTAATATTGCAACATCAGTAAAGAATGCTCAGAATTAATTTAATGTGTATAATGATCTTATAAATATAGGAAATTATTGATGGCGAATAATTTTGATATTCTTGATCGATTGCTTGGACATAGCAAAATAGCAAAACAAAAATCAATTTCAAGAAATTAAATCAATCGCAAGTTATAATTTGCATTTCTTGGAACAATGATCTTAACTCTAACATCTGGTCCTGAATATTTAAGCATTTAATTAATATTCAGAGTTAAGTATCTGCTTTTATTTTAAAAGTGCCTCTTTTAAACGTTTTGATAATCGAAGCAATAATTTTTAATGACTAATATACAAAGCAACTCATAGAATTTACAATTAGTTATTAATTCCTAACTGGGTTGATATCCAACTTGCATAAGAAAATCTTGGCTATTCTTCGAAGAGATACGCCGTGCACACTTCCAGATTTTGATGATGGTCCTTTGTGGTCATAAAAATCAAACCTTAATGCTTTTCCCCCTTTGCTAACAAAACATCCTCTGTAGAAAAATGGTTATTTAAACGTCGGTAAGATAAAAGTTGCGTGTGTCAGAATTATGAGCAGCTGCTCACTAAATTCTGTAATGAGCGGAAGTCGATAAAATGACCTCTATTAGTGGCCACGCATAATAACTGAAACAAAATCACCGCGAGGCACAATTGCAGCGGTTAATATTTCCTGCACAGGTTTTGTCCAGTAGTAATAATTTGGGGGTTAGGGACTCAATTCGTAACGATTACAGATAGCCTGCATAATGTATAAGCAAAGGCAGGTTCTGATGCACTAAAGCTAGGTTTTGTAAGTCAAATTGACCTTTGATTCTAATATGAATCATTCTAATTCAAAAGGAAAAATACCCGAAGACATGCATTCGATTACAAATTAATGCATACTTACAAAATGTCTATATTCGAAACAGAAAATGAGGCAATGACGAGACAATTTTGTACTTTCAGTTTCGTTTAAAGTCTTGGAAAAAGTTCTTGGATAAAACTGCAACTATATGGACTGAAATATTTAGGTGAAAAAATGACCTTTTTACCAAAAAAAAAAAAAAAAATCAAAGGATTCAAAAAATCTAATATATTGTTCAAGCAGTATATTTTTCAGTTTTCAGGTATAGCAGAGTGATTTTCTCATTATTAAGCAGATCAGTTGTTATTACTTCATGAGTGAAATGTTTTTATTTCAGTTCATTAAGATTCAAAAAAATTAGCCTGGAATTTTTTTTTTAATCAAGGGACAACACTTATTATCTATTATAAACCTAGGGATATGTGAGAAAATTCTACTTTTCAGGGTTTTTTTTTCTTTTTTTTTCTAAAATTTTAATGATGCAAAATAGCTGGCAGTGTAATTAATAATAGTCACATTTACTGTCATATTTACTATTTTTGAAGGTGGGTTTGTTTTGTGATTATTTACCTTAAAAACACTTTTTGGACTCTCTGAATGAAACAATTAACAAAGAAATGAATATCGGACTTTAACCTCTCTAGACTTACGAATTTATTTAACCTCCTAATAAGATGACACATATTTTGAAACTAAGATACTTAAGAGTGTCCAAATAATTTTTGTCTTTTAAGTTAATAACTATTTTGACTTCATTAGAAATTTAAAATAAAAAATTCTGTAATTTTATGCACGAGTCAGACACATCATTGTAGGCGAAGGGGTTAATATTCTTCGCTTTTAACTACTGTGTACTCATAAATCTGTTGAAACAAAACAAAAACACAGAGAGTTACTTTTACGTGTGAGATAACGAAAATACATTTCCCCTTTCTTAAAACTTTTAAATCGCTATATTTTTTTTTTAAATTTATGTTGTATCTTCCGTTTCTTCAGAAACCACTATCTTTCATCAGAATCGGGCGATGCACGAGTTGCAATTCAAGCAAACACATAATATTCATCCGCGTAAAGTACCAATTCGACAACAAAACGGTCGCTCCTCGAGGCTAATTTCTGTGATCTACAGTACAATTTTACTTAATGAACTCTCCGACAAATGTGTCGCAGATATTGAGGAATCCCTCCCGCTTGCGGCAAATCACTTCCATTCACTTCGTGGACTGCCCCCTGCCTAGTGGCACAACCGTCGCCGTAAGAAAATGTCTATTTCCACCTGCCATAGTCAATGTCTGTCTTGTCTAGCACCTGCCATTCTTCTTTCTTCTGCTTGATACCATTCGGTGGGCGGGGCTTCGGTTGACAACCATAGGGGGTGACTCACTCTAGAAGGGTTGGGGACGCGTGAAGGTGGGGAGGGGGATCTCATCAAGGAGCTCTCCATCCCTTTCAGTCCGCACGCTTTCTCTGTGGAAGGACGATTTTAAAATAGATGGTGAGACTGTGTACGGAGGAGGTTTAGTTTTTGTTCAAAAGGGTTAGGAGACATCATGGGTTGAAGGGGAGAAACTACGCATTCTTTTGTAGAATGTCAGAATATTTCTTAATGTTTATGTTTACTTTTTATAAGATGAATATATTTAAAGTTAACCTTTACAGAAGAAGCATGAGTAGATATTCTGTGTTCATTAAAAGAAATATTGTATTTTGGTGGCAAAGGGGCTAACTGCTTGTTCAATTTAAGATGTCATCGTTAAAAGTTTTCATCTGTATTCATTTTCATAAAGTTAGAATTCTTTTTTCATCTGCTCCCATTATCTTAAAATTTATTAAATTTGAGGCTCATATTCATCAAATTTTGCTAAAACGAAATGTGTAGAGGAAACATCATCGTCAGAAAGAAACATTCAGAAAGAAAGCATGAAAAAACCGTTTTCTAAATCGTTAATAAAATCTGAGAAATATTTTCTTTGAAATTTTAAAAAATTGATTGATATTTTTTTTAAAAAATAATATGCTTTATCCAACAAGGAGACTGTGATTTTAGCTTCTTAAAATTTATTTTGCATTTATAATTTATAGTTATTAAAATCCATGGATACAAAGGCTCCATATGTGTTTAAGTGAGTATTTCCTCACTCTAGAATAATTCTCAAAGAAGTATTAATTTAACTTTGATTTTCATTATAGTTGGTGCTATAATTTTAAATGTCATGATAATGCGTCCAGTACATTTCTAAGGTTCTAGCTTTATTACAATTTAAATAGGATCCTGAAAAATTACGAAATCTTTTATTTTTACCTATTTATGATTTTTTAAATGATAAATCGATAAAATTCCTTTTAACACACTGAGTTTAGCTGTATTTTCATCCCCAAGCTCTAACTCATTTCCAGTAACCTTTTTTTTTTCGTTTATTTGATTAAATATATATGATCAGTATTTATCTCCGATTTTATTCTAATAATTTTTTTATTAATAAACTCCAATACTTAATCAGAAATAAAGATTTTTTTCACTTAAAATAAAGCACAATAGTTTTGGAAGCCAATTTCAAATATTGTTTTAAAACAATCCTTTTGCGAATTTTAATCCTTGACAAATAAGCTTCAAATAAGCTAAAATCACGTTAAATAAGAAGGTATCTTATTAAAATTATTATTTTCTGAGAAAAAAATCCGACAAAATGAGCATGAAGTTTCCATTTCTTTATCGTGGAACACGTAAAAATTTAATAAAAGGAACCCATAAGAATTAGGTTTATTGAAAAAACGAAGAAAAAATTGCAAGAAATATTCAAATGTTCCTATTATTGCCAGGATAATAACGTTGGAAAATGGACTCCTAAGGGTAGGATTAACGGGCTATCTTATTTTGCGTAATAGCTCCCATCAGGGTTACCCTTTCCAGTTCATCTTTTTTCGCCAAAGGAAAAAAAATGCTGAAACAGCTTTTGTATTCTTTGGCGATTTTGGCGATATTTCATGTGTCGTGGCATTTTTCAGCCGGTTATTCACATTATATCTTCAAAGTAATATTTAAAACGAAGTAATGTTTCTTTATGAATTCGCAAGAGCATAGAGTGGGAATGAAGAAAAATATGTTAATAAATTGTTAGACTTCTTATAATATTATGTTTATTTTATTTTGCTAATTTTTTTGTTGAAACTGTACCGTACCTAGATGTGAATTCTTAGAAAATAGGGATGTTCGAAAAGAAAATCAAACTTCAATAAAAGTAGCATTTAAGATTTTTATTAGAAATTTTTTATTTTAAGTCTAATTTAGGTCACATCAGAAATGTTTCTATAGTATCTCAGTTTTAAAATTTATTAATTGCTAGTTAGACAAACTTTGACCCCTAAAATTTTCACGATGTTTTCTTCCTTCACATCTTTCGATATTTTTAAAAGAAAATTGTTAAAAATTTAACCTTAACTTAAATTATTTATTCTTATCAACAGTACCACAAAGATATTGTACAATATTGTACGATATTGAAAAATATTCACAACATTGTGTAATATTGTATAATATCATATAATATTATATAATATCGAACTATACTGTGCAATATATTGTGCTACTTGAGATATACGAGATAATCATTTTCAATTGCAGTATCTTATTTATTCTACAATTTAAGGTTCGCGAAACTTTTTTTCCACACGGAAAGGCGTTTCGAGCGGGAAGAGCTTGAGAAATCCTTGATTAGTTATTTTTCAGCTCCCATTTTATATTAATCTAGTAACATGCCGAAGCTTTTCCAGTAAAATAAAAATATTTTTTGTATTTAAAAGATTAATAAGTAAGAATACCTTCCTTTTTTATTCAGAATATTTCAAATTTCTTTGTACTTTCACTTTTTTTTTGGGGGGGGGGGGGGTTTTTATTTAAAAATTTTTTCGTGGACCGATGACTCCGAATTGTAGAAAATAAAACAAACAAACAAGGACTTAATTGATGGCAAGTAAATAGAAGTGCGAGTTAAAGCAGCTATTTGACCTTAAACGAAATTTTTTTTATACAAACGGTTTTCTGAAATGTTTTTGCTTGTTATTGATTTTCAATAACAAGCAAATTGTTATTATAATTGGTAATTCAATAAAAGCACGCTCAGTATGCATTTTTGACCCTCAAAGTCTTCTATGCGACAATTATTGGGTCTTCTTTTAGATAGTCTTAATATATTTAAAACAGAAAGAGTCGATAAGTATGTCTATCAGATTGTTTACGTTGTATTCATGATGTTATCATAAGTGTTTTATTTGTTTAATGAACCTCCTAGGTTCCCTGGGTTGATTTTAGAAACAAGAGACAATGAAACAAATCAGTGAACCGAAAAATTTGTCTTTTCTGAACCTCGTCTTCAAAAAGTTCTTGTCGCTTTTCATTTTCCATTTTTATTATAAAAGTGATAAAGTTGCCAATGTTGCCTGCCGCCCCCCTTGTCCATTAAGATTGCTGTGGCCACGTGTCGAGCTATCTCTCCTCCTGTAGACAAACTCTAATTGGAGGAGCCTGTTATGTGTCTTGCTCAATTAGCCACGGTACCTTGGGTCTCAAACTGACACCCAAACGAAGCCAGTAATCAATTTCCAATTTATCGCTCCTAAGTAGGTTGAAACCTCGTGTAGCAAAGTCTTTTTCTGCTTAAAAATAAAGTTGAGGTATTTACCGTCTATTTCTTTCTAATGATCGCATGCTGTTAAATCTGTTGCAGGAAAAGCTTTTGATTTGATAGCAAAAAGTACAATATGTTTGTTGGATGGGTATTGTGTCCATCTTTATAAAATGAAACGTAAGTGTCTCCAAATGCAGAGTTAACGAGTAAGGTAACAATGGACTTGTAACAATTATGTATATGAATAAACGAAAAAGAATAATAGTGATTTGAAAATACTTCATTTATTCATTAGACTTATATATATTTGAAATTCAATGTGAGATTACCTTCTTTTTCAGAAAGGGTAACCTAATTTTATTAAAGCTGTTTTTTTCAAGCTATATTAATGTCAATTTGAAATGCTTAAAAAATTAGCGAGAAGCTATTCTCACCACTCTCCTACAAGCTTGAAATAAGTGAAAAGCTAACATCTCTAATATGAGAATTAATTCTCGTTCTCCTAAATTCTTGATTGAAAATAAACGTTAGTTACTTTTAAACTTTGTGATAATAGTGGTTGTTTTATTAAATAATTAACACTGCTCTATGTTTATTGACAATTATTTCTAAAGTCTTAAGTGTGCAGTTTAAATCTATTCTCCGAAATTTACACAGAAATCAATAAAATGTGATTCTGTTATAATATATAACACAACTTTCAGGGAACAAAATTCAATAAAATTAAATTTTAAAATGTTAGATAAAATTCTAAAGTTAAAAAAAAAATGTATTGAATGTCAAATACATGGTAACTAACTTCTAAGCAGAAATTATTACGAAGAATTCGTCATTCAAAAAAAAATCAACAGCTGCATATAAAAACATGTTTACATATGTACATATTTTTTTTATCGAAAACATTTTTTTTTATTTTTAATCTAAAACAAATTTTTGAAAATGAACAAACATTCTAAAATAACGTTTACTAATTAATTCATTTATTTTCTATTTACCACCTAAGTTTTTCAGGATTTCTAGTAACCTTGCAAATATATTAAGCAAAACTTAAAATATAAACATTAATTAATTAAGAACGAAAATAAATGCCATTACTTAATATTTTGGTAAACTTTTTGATGAAATGTTTCAAATCAATATTCTTTCTTAATAATTTCATAGTATTAATGAGATGTCAATGTTTCAGCGACCATGTACACGACCTCTCTTGGTATCGAAAACTTCTAATTTAAAAACTCGGGCTTAAAACCAAAGAGATATTCATTAGAATTTTCCCATTTAATGAAGTGTTAAAGACTGGGAGTAAAATTAAATTTTGAATGGAAACTTAAAAATAGACTGACAGAAAATTTATCTGGTTTCCTTTGGGTGACACACATTACTCACCGCTGTACATATCAATGTCCAATCACAGATAAGGCTATGTATCCTCCTCCCAGAATTAACCGATTCATCGGAAAGATAAGCAAATAAACACTTCCTGTTGATTAAAAAAATAATAATGCATCCACTGGTCTTTACCTGCCTTTACCTACGCCACTTCCTCTTGGAGAAAACTTCCTCCTAACACTTCCGGAGCACCTGCTGGCATCCCCAAAGTCACATGACGTGAGTTAAGGGGATGTCCCGTGGAGTGCATGCCCTTCGAAAACGGTTGAGGGGGCTTTTTTTCATGTCATTGACCTTCAAGGTGCTGTTACAAGGAATGAATTGGAGCAGGGTTCGAATTCACTTGATTTTGGAGGTTATGCTTATGTTATAGATCGTTGACACCGCTGCATCGTCTCAGAGGTGCTGATTGGTGATCCGTTACGAAGTAAATGGGAGAAGAGAATGACTTAATTGAGAGTTCTGGTTAATTGTTTCTTGTTTTTCAATATTAGTGTTTGTAGCATGTGCCTTTTATGTTAACAAACAAAAGATGTTTGTGGTCAGTACGTGCTCTGTAGATTTTTCCTCGCGGGTTACGAGGGAATCACATTCTAAGTGCTTAGTGATGCATGATAACGTAACAAATTATTCAATTTCCAAAGTAACTCAATAAAGCAAAACTTTTACCTTGTCCACTGGATAATTTATTTTTCATTCTGTTGAGATAAGTAAATATTATTCCATCAGCAATACTTCTGAAATATGTTTCAAAATGATTCTTTTACTTTTATGAGTGTTAAATTTTTCAGTGGGTGATGTAAATGTATTTTTTCCACTTGTTATTCATTTAATGCATTCCGAATACGTACCAATATGTGTATGATTATAATCAACCTGAAACGTCGGAATAGAGGTATTTCTTTCTTTCTTTAAGGAAACTTACATGAATAAATGATTACACAGAATGATCAGATTTAAATAGGAGTTTTCTTACCTCAGACTTTGTAATTTTTTTTTTTTAGGTTTTATATTCATCAACATCGTTTCTTCCTTGCCCGCTTTAAGATGAATGAATATTAATGAATTTCAAATCCGTCAAATTCTTATGGTGAAATAAAAAAAAGGAATGCTCAACGGAACCTGAATAAACAGAATCTATTCAAGACTACGCAGATTTTTCTGCATCCACAAGAACGTTTCCATCCGAAAAAAGTCTATTGAAGTTTCTACTTCGATCACATAATCACTAACTGAATATATAAAAATTCCGAAACACAGCTTACATATAAACACTTTATGATTACATATTTTGAAATTTAAAATTTTAGATAAACGCATAAAAATGATTTTTTCAAAAGTTGAAATAGCAAATCAAAATGAAACACATTTTCTGTAACGATGGACAAAACTTAGATCTTCTGAGCCAAGCTCAGATTTAGTTTGATCTTCTGATGAATTTTATTTTTTAAAATTCACTAAATTTATGATTCCTAAATTTTCGTATATTCATTCATTCTATGTTAAGTTAAATAACATTGAAGGTAAATGAGAACCCTGTGCAATATTACTAACAATTTCAGTCGTTTATAAAAGTCTAAATGTATCAAATTTGCTAAGTAACTAAATGCTTAACCTTGTTGTTTTTTGAAAGAAATTAAATGAAAATATGTAAAATAAATACATTTATCCCGATAAACTTCTTCATCAGCTCTCTCGAATCTAAACTATATCGACTTATTTTTAAAGGGAGGGGAAAAAAAAAACACGTTTGTAAGACGTGATAGTTTTATGCCTCGTTACCTTACTAAAACCAGGTAAAAAATTAAACATTGTCAACTGGTTTAGCTGAAAGCATTTCAGTTCCACTGTGAAGTTTCACATTTATCTAGTTAAATTAGGCCTGAAATAGGTAAAGGTATTCTGGATTAAAAAAAAAAGAAGTATTGTCATGTTTTAATTGAAAACATTGGGGAGTTCCACATCTATCTAGGCAAACTAGTCTTCTAATGGATAAAGGCGTTCTTTACCAAAATTAAGCATTTATCTATATCTAATTTATTGGATATTTCTAAGAAATAAGATAATAGTGTTGATTTCCAAAATGAAATAGAAGACAGAAGTGCCATCTTAACAAAGTGGAATATCCTGGGCTATATTAATTTGGAGATCTATCAGAACCGTTACTAGAAATTTAAGCGCATATGGCCCAACAAAAACCTAATTAAATACCTAATGCTTCCCTAATAAAATAATTGAGGGGCAAAAATTCACCTGTTCTCTGGTTAACACCTCACAATTTTGCAAATGGAAAATTAAAATAAAATCAGTATAGTAAATTTTTAGGCACCCTTATATCAATGACGCACTGAGTTACAGCCCAATTGCCCATTGGATAAGACAGCCCTGAAAGGCAGTGAAGTACATTTCCAAATGAAGGTGATTAACGGTGCTGATTTCTCAAAAAAAAGAGGCAGGTGATGAACAGGATTATCAGCATGTTTTAATCAATGAAATTAGTCGGCTCACTCGAAGTCTAAATTGTTTTAGCTCTCTTCGAATGCAAAGAAATTCCACGTTTGTAAAAGGTGAGAATTACATTTCGTGAAACTTTACTTAAACTCAATAAAACAGAAGTATTGACTTTTGTTTTAATTGAAATCGCTCCAAAGTCCCTTTGGGGAATCTTCACACTGATCTAGTTAAACTAGTCCTACAATGGGCAAACGTGTTCTTTGATTACCCAAATCAAACATTTATTTATCCCCCTATTTTACGAGTGTTTCTAACCAATGAAGCTCGAAGCTGAGACAGACTTTTGACTAAAACCCCTTCCCTTCCCAATTTAAAAACTGCTGGAGAACACGAAATTTTCCAAGTTTCGTGCCGGATGCACCTCAGCAGCATATATCTTCAAAGAGCCCTTTGCCAACAACTCGCATAATTCAAAGTCACACACACACACACACACGTACGCACGCAGAAATGCGCCGTCTGAAAGAAGAGACCCTTCTCTGCTAGCACAAAGACGCGAAAAGCACGGGGAGGTAATTTTCAAGACGGCTTGTTTGCTCTTCTCTTCCACCTCTCTTGTGATGTTGAAGGAGGATATGCGAATGCGAAGACATGCTTCGGCGAGCCCTCTTGCTTTTGAGAGACTCTTTAGAGAGGAAGGTGTCTGCTTGGCCAAATGAGATGGAAGCGTCAGAGATGCTCAGATCCGCAATGGAACACGAGTAAATTCATTATTTTAAATTTTAACTTTTCGGTAACAAAGTTTGGAGCCCTTTTTTTCTTCGTCCTCCTGCTGTCTTGAGCTTTGTGTGTACCCATTAGGTCATGTTGTTGACACTCCTTCAGGGGCAGTAATGAGTTCGATCAAAATTGAGATCCAGTGTGGCGAAGTCGACAGCATCTCGATCGTTAAAAAGAATGGGTAAATATTTATGGCAGAATGTCAAATATGTAAGCTAGATATACTGATAATGGGTAGTATTTTATTATTAGCTTTCGATAACCCACACCCGAAGAAAGTGTTGACAAATTTTTGAAGACATAGCGTATGAAGTATGAAGTCTTGTTTCTTGGTGTTTATTCCGCAAGAGTCGGAGCTGGTTAGACTGAGACAAAATATAAGACCAAATAAAATCTACTTAATTATTATAAACTTAACAAATAACCACAATTCTTCAGAAACTATTCTTTAAAAAATTATTTTTACAGGTTTTATGTGAAGTACTTTTATCACTCAGCTCACAAAAATTAAACGCAAAAATAAAATCGTTGTTTTTTTAAAATAATGAAATTAGTTTATTTTTCTTTTATGCTTATGGGAATAATGTAACGAAGTCAATTCAGGCTCACGTGATACACATCAATTGCGCACACCAATTTAGTTTGGGATTTCACCGAGCTTCTGCTAAGTAAAAAAAAGAAATAACTCCAGAGCACAGCTTGAAACGAGTATTTAGGTGTTAGATGGCATGCGTAGTTAGGTTTATCATGTGATTGTGGCGTCATGCAAACTGGATCCATTGGTTTCTAAAAGAGGATATTTAGAATATGGCTATGGAGCGTTGTTGACATCCTTCACATCATTTTTCGAGGTACAAAAGGTATAATTTCGAAGTCTGCTTCTGAATAATGCCTTGTTTTTCCCTTCAAAAATACTATTCATTCTGATGTTATCTATAAGAACGAAAACGTGATCATTAAAATAAATGAATAAACATTATTGCTAGGATGAGTAATACGTGAAAGAGTCAAATATAGATAACAGCTGATATTTTAATATTACGCTTCAGTAGTCTAAAGGCAGTGCGTAGAACAGATAGAAAGAGGATCATAATTTTGAATGTGCTACAATATATTAAATAGATAAAATAAGTAAATAAATGATCAATAATGAAACTCTTAAAATAAGCAATTCCTCGAGAAAATTAAATTGTTGTAGCTGGACTTAAATGATGTTCTCTAGCACTTTTTTTCTGTTTTTAAAAATCCCTTTTCTATTCCAAAAAATTGGTTAGATATTAAACACTTGAATTAGTTGCCTTTGCTCCAAATGTGTATTGAATTAATCCATTTTTAAACTTATAAAATAAAGTTTAGTCATATATGACAATACATCGCAAAATAAAGTCATACACATTAAAATTCGATATAAAAATTGCATAAAATCCATTAAATGTTTGAAATAAAACTGTTACTGATTTCAAAACAAATTGTTTGTCATTTGATTTAAACTATTAATATTATGCTTCACAACAGCAAAAAATGTATTTGAAAAATGCATTTATGTTATAAAATATCTAACAAAATATATCAGCAAGAATATTTTTCCAATTTTTTCCCAGACATTATAGCCTTCTTAAATAATTTTAAAATAATAAACAAGCAGTTACTTTAACAGTTTGCATTATGAATATTTTTGGAGCTAAAATACATATAAACATATATACTTTTTAAAGGAAAATTTGTCATCGAACTGCAACATTTTTCTGGTGTCAGAAATTTTCCCTATTCCCTTGAATCAGATAACAGTGAATAGATATAACCGCGATAAACCTTTATTTTATGGTTTGTTGCACCGCAAACGTATCTGAAGTGATGTAACATAAATTATGGAAAATGACTTGACATCTTGAGCGTTTTTACATAAGCTTTATGTTATTATGCTTTACTTCATATATGTATAGCTGAGTGATTTAAAATAGTACCTTATCTATTCAGGTGCAACAGATGCATCTGAAAGAAGACTAAAAATATCTCGACACAGAGCATTGAGTATGCAGGGTTCCCACTTAAACAAGGGCCACCTCCCTTAACTTCAGAACGCCGGCAGCTTTATTCTTGAAAGTAGTGTCTAGGTATAGTAAAACGTCTATGCGCTATGCTATGAGATGACTTGTAGCGCCATCTGGTGACACACTTTGGAATTAGCATTCCTATCTCGAAAAAGGTACAAAATAACGGGAAAATGTCATTCACAAAGTTGTAGAGCGTAATCGATTTAGTATAAAAAGACACCTTGTGCATATTTATGCTAAGAACAGAACGCTTAAAACGCGCATTTGTTTGTTCGCGTTTTCCGAAATTGTGACTTCACAAGAAGTGGACAAAAAGAGAAAATGTTATTTTAAGGACAAAAATTGACCCCAATATACTTTTTCCTGGGGGAATAACTCAAACAGCAGGTGTATGGACCTTTTCGACAACATTGCAGGATGTATTACTGTTGCTTGTGCTTGCGCACCAACTATATGCTAAAACATGTGCAAAGTTAAATTCAAACACGGGCCCAAATCTGTATTGTAGATGACGGAGAGCGCTTTGAACACCGAAAATAAAGCTATCTTGTGGTAACTAATTGTTTTTTCTCTTTTGAACCCTCTTTTTGACATCACAATTTCGGAAATCGCGAAGAATCAAAATGTGTATTTTAAACGTTCTGCTCCTCGTATTAATGTGTACAAGGTGTCTTTTTGTACTAAATCTATTACTCGCTACAACTTTGTAATTGACATTTTCCCGCTATTTTGTACCGTTTTCGAGATAGAAACGCTAACTACGAAGTTTGCCACCAGGTGGCGCTGTAAGTCATCTCATCATATAGCGTACAGACGTTTTACTATATCTAGACACAACTTTCATGACTAAAGCTGCCGTCGTTCTGAAGGTAAGGGGGTGGCTTTTATTTAAGTGACAACCTGTATACTGACACTTGTCGAATATAGGAAGGAAAAAAAATAATAAAGGGTATCTTGCACTTGATCAATATAAAAGTTATGGTCAATACTCTATGTTAGTGCTCTATCTTTTCCAATTTAAATATTAAATTTGTATTTGAATGAAATTATTTTAAGCAGTATGGTCGGGGGTCATACGTCCGTTTTGCTGTAGTGGTCTGGATGATTGGCTCATATGTCAGATCTAGTTACAGTTCAAAATTGCAATAACCATTCCAGAATGGGCCTCCTGTATCTACAAAATTGGACGTTAATATAACTAAACTAAATCATGTATGCTCTAAAAGCAAAATCGTCTCTCATATGAATATTTCAATTCCACCGTCCATAAAATATATTATTCCAGGTTTATATCGTCTGTGATTCGAAAATACATTTGTTTGAAGCAAAAATGTGTTTCTTTATTACAGTCATTGGCAATTGCTTTACCCTCAAGAATCTTTTGCGTCCCTAATAGCTCAGTATTATGTGATATTGTACATTATTTAGAACAACGTACAAAACAGTATCATACCACATAATGCAATACTTTTTTTCTGCATCGTAGATAATTTTGAGCTACTTTTGATCTTGAGCAATTACTGCAATGAATGAGTCTTAAGAAACAGAGAGGATATCTGCATTCAAGATAATTTGCAGACATTTATAAAACCATGCAAAACTATGCATTTTTTTCCTGTATCGTAGAAAATCTTGAGCTTCTTTTGATCTTGGATTATTAGTGTAATGAACGAGTCATAAAAATCAGACAGAATATTTATATTAAAGATAACATACAAAACTTTATAAAGCCATATAACAGTGTACAATTTCGTTCATATCGTAGAAACGCTACACTACTTTGCATCTTGGGGCAATTAGTGCGATAAATGAGTCTTAAGAATCAGAGAAGATATCTATGTTCAAGATAACGTACAAAACTTTATAAAACCATGTAACACTGTACAATCTCCTTCATACCGTAGAAGCACTCCACTACTTTGTATCTTGGGCAATTAGTGTGATGAATAAGTCACAAGAATCAGAAAGAGAGAGAAAGAAAAAACACAATGCCTTTTTTCGAATTTCAAGTTACATGGAGTATCGGATTATCGAAAGCCCACTCGTTTCTGGATAGTTGCCCATTAGTCAGTCGGATAACCAACTACAGGACGTACCGTCTCATCCCTTTGGTGCTGCTGCGAAGCAAAAGAAGGCGTCAACAAGGGTCGTTCGTTGTCTATTTTCATCATGCAGTCCTCTCTCTTTGCCACGGTTAAGTGAAAGAAAATGGAATAGGTAGGGGGTGCCAGGAGCAAGAAATAAGAAATGTTCCGCAACAGCTGTGGGAACCTTTTTGCTGTCACCGCTTACGCAATTTGTCTATGGTGCATCTTTCCTCGGCGAGCGAGACTCATCTTCGGGAGCAGATCTAAAATTAGTGGCCTGGCAACTAAGGGGGGGAGAGGTATTGAAACATTCGTCCTTGCCTCGATCGTGCCACGGTCCGAAGAGTACCTGATTTTTCTTTTTTCAGCCGAGTGAAGGGACGATATGCTAATTAAATTGGAGAGCTAAATGTTATTGTCACGCTCTTGAGCGCCGTGGGTATAGATGAGGCAAAAGATTATTCGTTGTGATAGTTATGCTAGGTGGGGGTGTTTGAAGAAGATTTGAAAAAAGTCGTTAAAAATTCAGTCGTTCAATAAATGCTAATCGAATCGTACATTTTTATTCGATAAAAATTCAGAAATATTTTTTCTGGATTAAAACAGGATTTCTTCGATTTTCCCCCTTTCTTTTGTTCAGGACCAAAAAGGTGACAACCTCATTTTTCAAATGAAACGTTTTTGGTAACCGAAAATGTACACGTTTGTAAAAATATAAAATATTTGAATGAAACATTTTTTAATCTTACAAAAATAAGTTTTAAAATTTTTCAAATTAAGCTTTTTTTCATTTATTTATTAGGACATTTGCTTATTGGCAGTGTACATATTGACGATAAAACGTTTCGGAATTTTCACGAGTCAAAATTCTCTTAAATTACTCTGATTGAGATACCCACCTTCACTTAGAACTCTTCAGCATCACTTGCGTTGAGCTCTTTTAAGAAATTGAAATTTTCCAAAACTGTTAAAATTGAATTTTTTTGTATTTTAATTCATTTCATTAACAAATTATGATACAAAATATTTGTACTCACTACTGTAACAAAGCAGCAGTTTTGACTGAATCTGAATATTTTGCATTGACATTTTATTATATTAAATAATTGCTTAAAAATAATATTTTCATGAAAAAACCAAGAATAGAAAATATTGACTTCATTCCTTTTATGACTGCTTTTATACAAGTATTATTATAGAATTTCGCCTGTTAAGAAACATAATTATTTTTATTAATTTTTTTTATGAAATAAGACTGAGCTTCTTCAGAAGGTCCTTTTTATATTTTTAATATACTTTCTTCGCATAATCTCAACAAATTAATATCTCTATTTATTTAAACCCCATGTGATATTTGTAAAAAAATATTTAGCTATTTCTAAAGGCTTTCTTCTTAAACTTTTTAGTGTGGCAATACGATAATTGTCTTACGAGAGTTTCTTAGCAATGCAGGATAAAAGAGGTTAGTTTTTTAAAGAAAAAAATGGTATTGTAGAGAGACGGAAATGTAACTACTGATGTATATAGTTCCAGCAAATAAACGGTTTTTGGTGAAAAATATGTTAAAATAAAAGTGCTGTTTTTTATAAAAAGTCTGTTAATTCATCCTGCAATACAGTACACCCAATTCAAATTATTTGTATTCTCCACTACTCCTGTTTTTTTTTTTTTTTCCTGTTTTACTTTTCATTTGCCTGCAAGTTGGGAAACATGGATTCCAAAGGAGAAACCACACAGAAACAAACAGAATTAAGAAAAAGTTTGACAGAAACAGCGAAACAAACAACGCGGCCAGAATTACTTGAGTTTCTGCGACATCTGAAGAAATTCCCATCATTCTTCCATTTTACTTTTCATCTCCCCTTGCGAAACTAGACAACAGTGTTTTCTTAAAAACAAGCTAAAATCTGTGAAAAATGTCCCAATTGTTCTCTTAGCCACTCTTCGTCTGTGTCCCCAAATTAGGTAACTTGGTTCTCTGCTAGCAGCCAGCGCTTTAGACCTGTAAACGCGGAAGGGCACTTTTTCTTTCTCACCTTGAGCACTTGCAGCAGACAAACAAGAACTTTGGCCTCAGACTGACGAGGATTTACTTTCGCACCTCCTCGATTTTCCCTTGACCTTAAAGAGACAAGTAGTCGGGAAGGTAAGGCCCCCTGTCTTTCAACTATTTTTAAACTTCTCAAAGAGCATTTTCACTTGTTCATCATCCATTCTTATGCACTTTTGGGGCGAAATGCGCCGGTTTTTCCTTCCATCAGCTTGCTACGTTGTTGAGTATTGCTGCTACTTCAGAAAATAGCCGACTGAGAGCGTGCAAAATGCCCTTTATTATACCAAAAAAAAATTATGCATATTCTGCAAACATTGATAAATTTCATGAGTTTAGATCGAAAATTTTTATAAACTGATGTATAATTTTTCTATATTAATAACACTTCTTTACCTTGGTATTTGCTTCAAAAATTAATTTCTGCGATGATCATGAATACATTATACTTTTCCAATAAAACGTTCGATATCACAGAAAATCTAAAACTTAAATTCTTTAAATTATTTTCAAATGGAACACATAGGAAACAACTTCAGCCGTTAGAGGGATTTTCAGGATGTGAGCTCAACTAAATTCATTAATTACTACAGAAAAAAACTCAGACTTAACCAATTTTTTTTAAAATGTCCGTGACCAGCGCTATTCCTCCGACGAGGACGAACGGTTATTGCTTGAGAAAGTCGCGCATTTATTTCTAAAAATGGACATCCGCGTTTAAATGTCTGCCTTCACTTTCACGTTCTTTGTAAGAAATGCTCTCTGTAACATTCGATTCCCATCAAAAAAGCAGGTAATTAATATAGTCATTCATATGTTCCTGTACAATACCTTTTTTTTTATCAACGTAGCCACATATTGATGTGATTTTTCGGCTACAACTTCAGGAAGAAATTGCTGGCTCATTTTTATATATATATATAACGTTATTCCGTTATGTAAGTGTAGAGGTAGTCGAAGAAGATTGCAGTCGTTAAAGTCCAAAACATTTTATTACATTTCGAAAATAGGCAAAATTAAATTAGTTATAGAGTACTCAGTAATAGATTAAACTTTTAAAAGATTATGGAATATTAAATCCATGGTAACTGCTCAGTGCGTTACATGATTACGAAAGAGAAAACTACGCAGACGCGGAGAGTTTTTATAATACCAAAAAGGGAAAAGTACCGAAGTTGAGGCTCTAGAAGCATTGCGACTCTTGCGAGTCTAGTTAGAGTAGAAGTGTTTTTTATCATAGGATTGAAGTAGAAATAATTCGTTCATAATTTTAAAAAAATTAACTGTCGTTAAAAAGGATTTATTTTAAATATGGGAAAATTTCTAAGTCGTTACATATATATATATATATTCAAATGGAACACGTAGAAAACAACCTCAGCCGTTAGAAGGATTTTCAGGATATGAGCTCAACTAAATTCATTAATTACTACAGAAAAAAACTCAGACTTGACTAGTTTTCGTTAAAATGTCCGTGATATATATATAGTTAAATTTTTCAAAAAATCAAAACACATGTCACATTTCCAATATATACACATATTTAACTAAAATTAAAATAATGTTACCTTATCAATAATCATACAAATGAAATAACGAAGGATAGTTAGTTTATATACTAATGTGTTAATACTAGTTAGATTATTACTACTATGAAAAAGACAACCCAGAATTGGAATTCCAATAGTAAAATGCCAATTGATCTTGGGAATCGATTGTGTCGCATTAATCCGAAGTTGTGGCGCCAACCCTCTGCAAAAGCCAATTGATGGAAAACAAAAAGTAGGGGAATAAATCTCCAAAATCTTTCAAGATAGGCAGCGAGAAAGGATATTAACTTAATGCATACCAATTCATAGTCTTAAATATTGTGATGACATGAACGCTATCCGAAAGACAGTTCCACATTTAAAGTGAAAATATTATTACTAAATTAGGCTATTAATACTATACTAAACATAATTAAATTTAACTATAAATTTAAATTAATCCCATTATAATAATGCATATTATTTTGGAAATGTACTTAAAAATAAAAATAATGCAATCTTATTCTTAATCTAGTGGCGCCACCTACCTATGTAATGAAATACTAATATCTTTGTGAATTCCATTATATATGATCACATAAAAATATATCTAAAAGGCTATTAATTTAAAAGTGTTAAAAAATTTTTTTAACAAAAGCAAACATGAAATTTATAGCATATCCATATCAAAAAGCATTTTCAATAAATGTATCAATATATGACCTCTGTTTATTTCTGTCTGTGACTAAATTAGTACATCTATGATTATAATTCAGGACAATATTTCTATAAATTTCAATACTGATATTGCTATTCCCAAAAGGTAGCCTATTTATATTGAACTGAAAAGTGTTACTTTTATCATAAATCTCAGTGCTTAATTTATTATCAACTATTTTAATTTGAAGATCTAGAAAATCTGCAGATGAAAAACCCTCATTAGTTTTTAGTAATATCAAATACTCTCTCTCTCTCTCTCTCTATATATATATATATATATATATATATATATATATATATATGCGTATTTTTCATCATCAAGAATTTTTATGTGTGCATAAGTACCAGTGCTAGGCACTTCTGCTCAGTTTCAGTTGTTGCTTAAACCCAAGTATAAAAAATACATAGGAAACACCAAGACGGGATATGAAATAAGTAGGAAAGTAAAAAAGAGAAAAAACCTTATAGAATACAATTATTGTTAGTGACATGGATTTTGTAAAATTTTAATAACCACAGAAGGAAGTCCGTATGGCATTGTGAAACAGATTTATTATGGATGTTTGAGGCCTAATTTTCATTTTAGCACTATCCTGTTGAATGTAATAAATTGTCGCATTATGAGCAGGTAATTCTTTCGCCTTAAACAATCTTCTTTCCCATTAAGACCGAATCAGCGAATAAATGTGAGCCAGGGTCAAGAAGTGCCAGATGTTGATTCTGTAGTAATTTCTTAGTTTCTTATCAGGTACAAATTTAGAATAGAGCTATTTGATATCAGTTTTTTGAGATATAGTAAAGGTTCAAAGCAGTTTGACCGCTTTAGTCGGGAACAATAAAAGGGGAAAGAACTAAATTAAAAAAGAAAAGGTTGATTCTGAGCAAAAAAATGCAAAATATCTAAAGACGACAGTGGACAAACCACAATCGAGTGGGTAAGGTTTCTCAATAGGAGCCCTTCGGTCATTCGTAATTCCTTACATGAAGGTGGCCTTGAAATGCCATCAGAATTTCTAGGTGTGGACGAAATCTCGTTATCTGAGGCCCACCAAAGGGCACGGTCGCCTCTTGTAATGTCCGAAGACTCGAATTTCCAGGCACAGCCAGAGTTATCTGAAGCCAGGAGACTTTTCTTCTTCTTTGCGCTTCAAAGTTATGAATAGGAGTTGGGAATTTGGCCAGGTCTGAAACTGGTTTCAGTTGTGGAATTTTACGGGCATTTTTGGATTGATTATGTAGGTTATAATATATAAAATTCTTTTAAAATGCAGTTTCGGAATATATGTGATACGTATCTTGAAGACAATTTTTGTAGAATTGCAAAAAGTGACTCTTGATTAGGGGCTGTTTCACTTATTCCACTTCGAAACATTGGATTCCGCTATGCAGAAAAAAATATCGAGCCTAAATCTGCTTACTTAACAAACAAAAAAATATATTGCTAAAATCTAATGAAACTTTTAAAGTTGACACGGCTTTATGTTTTTCTCAATTATTTTTTTGCTCAAATATTAGAGAACCTATAAACACCAAGTGTGGTCAACATTTTTGGAGTTCGAATATCATAATTAAGTTTTTTCTTCTTTTTTTCTTTTTTACTGCTGTTCTCCTCTCGAATCTAAAAAATATTTCGCTAAATTATTTAGTAACAAAAAACAGATATTCTATTTAAGATTGTAACCCAAATAAATCTAACAAAATTGACTTAGTTCAATATTGTTTTCAAATTATTCTAATTTTTTTACACTAATATTGAAAAACTTAAAAGAATCAAACAGATTTCTCCGACTCCACTTGGAGTTATCTTCCATTCCGACTCCATTTAGATCCGTAGATACCTTTTTGGCTTTTTTTAAAAATTCCGTCCATTTTTCGGGTGCATAACATTTTCCTAATCCTATGCTATAGAAATAAATACTAAAGTTAGTCTTCACTTACAAGTGATGAAGAATCTGGAAGAAGATTTTCAAAGCCCCACTTGGATCACGATCTATTAGACACCCGTGTCCAGTCATAGCCGTAGAACTAAAACCACATACCTCTCAAGACTGGACTTTCTGGTGGCCAACAAGCTGCATCTATCTCCATCAACAATCCCTGCTCCTGATAATTTGGTACTTAAATTAACTCTCCTCCAATCTTCAAATCATTATTCTTACTTCATAAACATATACAATAAAACCTGTTTAAAACGGACAATGTAAGGAACGGAATCCTGTCTTAAGCTGAAAAAAATATTTGGTCCCATCTAAAAATATAGAAAGATCCATATTACATCCCCTCCATAAAACGGAACCTGTCTAACGTGGAAATGGACAGAATTTCAAAAAAACAATTCCCAATATTTCATTGTTAGAAAACCTGTTCTAACGGGGGGAAAACTCGCACGTAAAAATTATTTTTATATCCTTTAGTAAAAATAAAAAAATTGTTGAGGCGAATTTACCTAAAAATGTTTGCATCGAAAATTATTCATCAGCCGAAGATATAGATGCAAGTAATCTGCAGATTTTGTTGAACAAGGGTGAAGTTTCCGATTTGAGTGCGGAAGAATTCATATCAATCGACGATGGTATTTTAACAGAGGTTCCTATTAATAATGTGAATGATATAATTCAAAGGTATACGAACAAAGATAGCACTGATGATGATGAATGTAATATAAATGAAAACATCTCCGATAAGGAATTATCCATTAAATCATATGGATCCTTTTTAGATACAGTACCTGAACTTGAAAAGTTTGTCATAAGTCAGGGAGATTCTGAAATGCTTGAACTCTTGAAGAATACAAGAATATTAAAGGAGCAAAGCATTATTCATGAAAAGATATGTACAGAAAATAAAGTTGGGTTATTTTAAAATGTAGATTTAGCAAATAAACTTATTTTCCTTAAATTTATAGCTTTTGAGTAAGGATAATCAATTGTTTAGGGTAAGTAATGAATATGATATTTTTTTTTCTATTTAGTGTCCAAAAGCAATATTATTAAAATGAAATACATATAAACATTTAACTTTTATGTGTTTCATAATTTTGATTGTTATTATGTAATTTTAAAATTTAACTAAATCTTAATTTTTAAATGTGACACCTATTAGAACTTAATTATTGCAATATTTATTGTATTTTGTTAATCTTAGAATATCTTTTTGCATTACAATCGATTTAATTTAAATAATGATTAGATATATTTTAAATCCTCATACACTAATGAGCCCTGCATGAAACGGAATCCTGTCTAAAACGGAAAATTTTTCTAGTCCCTTTAGATTCCGTTTAGTACAGGTTTTACTGTACTCGATTCGTTTTTTACGATTCCTTAAAAAAAATTACCACCATTTGCTGAGGAAGCATTGTTAAAATACTTACATGTTTGATCTAAATTGCATATTGCTAATAGTTATCATTTATTGTTCGCTTAAAACTGTCTTTTTTTTCCCCTTTCGTTATAAAATATTGCGTGCGTACTGCTCTTTATTCTTTGCGGTTTCACTCTGCAGCTGGTTTACAACATCACTATTTCAAAGTTAACTGCCTAGTGTGCAAATATAAATGTAATTCCTAAATTAATGAGCACTTAACATGGAAGCTGAATTAGTACTGAGGAAGTGTTTTTATTCTTTTTAGACGTTTGAATCGTGCCCTTTAGCCTCGGATTAACAATAGGCTGGAGCAACAGCTTTTCGTAAAGAAAAAAAAAAGCTGAGTATTTTCTTTAACTGCAAGCCGGGAAACTGTTTTTAAATAAACTGTGCTCTCTTTGTAACATTTATAAAAAAAAACAAAAATTAGAAATGTAAGTGCAAAATTTTTAATAAGAGTCCATATTTCGAGTAAAAATATTTAATACAAAAATTGCAAAAGAAGACCTATTAGCTATATAGGTAATGCATCAAAATATTATTTGTCTACATGGTATCTTCAAATAAAAAAACTATTGATAATATATCCTTATTAAAAATTGTAATAATAACAATTGAAACAAACATTTCAGTTTCTTTAACTTCTAAAATATGTTCAACGCACAAAATTAAAATAAGTACTAAAAATTAACTGCGTACATCAAATGTATATTTTTTTGCGAAGCGTTACTTTTAATTAATGATATTTTATGTATCTGTTCTAAATATTATTTTATATGATATTATGCAATTTAGTTTTCCCTTTTTTCCCTCTTTTTATTTCATTTCAAAAATGTAAATGTAATTGAATTCGTTCAATTACATTTTTCTTCATGGTTTATTGTTTATATTAATTTTAAGTTTATTCTTCAGCATTATTATTAATTTCTTCAAGAGGAATTGTTTTTTACACTGAATGAATTAGCTTTTATACTTCTGAAAGCCTCACATTTTACTTATTTATTATAATTCATGATTCATAGTAAATAATATCTAGATAAATATATCAGTTGCTAGATTTTTTTAGAAAATCTTCATTGTTTTTCCTAGATATGCGACAGAATATTAATAGCGCAATGTTTGTTATCCAACTTTAAGAGAAACAGCTCCATTGTCGTTATGAATCCTCACACGCACTCATAAAATACAATATTTGACTTTTAAACGAGTTGTCATCTCATAATTTTTATTGATATTATTGTTTAAATTAAATAATTGTTTCAATACCAAAAATACCATTCGAAAAATAATCAAATCCTTCGATTTCGAAATTTAAATTTAAATTTTTTTCATTTTCATGAGCAAAAATTTCCATAACATCATTTTTATATTCAAACAAGCGGGTAGTTTTGGACATAAAAGGAAAAAACAACTTAACAAATCGAGGAAAACAAACACAATAATAAAATTATTTGTTCTTGGGTGATTAATGAATGTCTTTCGAAAATATTATTAAGTCTCGTTTTTACTGACTAAACTAAAAATGGGAACGACCAAATACTGCTGACAAGATTTCATGTATCATTTTTATTTATTTCACATTAATGAAATTTTCATGCAAATTCAGAAACATAATCAGAGTGAAACAACGTCTCATAAGTTTTTCTATTTCAGCTTTGAAGTGGAAAAAAACTGAATTTTATTATAAAGATTTCGAAAATGTATATTCATTACTGAAGACTTTTTAAATCTGAGTTCAATAGTTTTAAATCATTCCTTACTTCTTAAAAATGATAAGAAAAATAAATAGTTTATGGTATTCGGAATTGCTAGAAATGTTATTTGATATAATTTATTGTACACATTTCTAGAATGATTATAAATTTTATTATGCGTCAAAACTGATTATTACTGCTTTATTGCGCTAGTAATATAATATTATTGCGTAACTAACAACTTAAAACGGAGTGATATTTTGCACTTTTTTTTATTTTATGATCATGGAATATCAATTTCTCTGTAAAATTTCATTTACAAATATAATATCGTTTTTATTACGGGCACAGTGTTGTCAGTACAAGATTTAATTTGGGAATACAACACTTTCCAACAGATAGGTAATTAAAATGATCTTGTTCGTAAATCTGTTTTTATCTCTATCGTCATTAAATGTGCTAAAATTTTAGCTCACATTTTGCGTTCCATGTAGCCATCTTTTTCGTGTTTAAAATTTCTTCGATCTCCCTGTTATTTATTTGTTTAATTAATGAATATTTTTAATTAAAACTTTTATCAAAATAGAGCTTCAGAAGAAGATAGCTTAAAGTGTAGTTATATGGCAGATAGCTATGAAATAAATCTTAATAACATAAATAGAGTGAGCTTGGTGATGAATAACTGACATTTATTTCGATCAGTTCTTTTTCTATGAATTATGTCCCGCTGTTTTAAAATAAATATATTGTAAATCGTAATTAATGCGCTATTGTTGCATTGATTGAATCTCGTGGTTATTGCTTAGCCTGCGTCTTTTACAATTATTATTTTCTGTAAGCGTCAAATTAGACTTTGAGGTCTGATACAGTACCCAAATATATCCTGGGTTCGAGACCCTATTATACCGAAGATCCATCATATATGTAAACCCGGTGTACATTTAGTCTGACATCATGGGTCAAACATCATCTAGTTGATGAGGTGAGGAGGTTCAGAAAGCGGAATGCCAGCTCGGAAGTCGCAATTGTCATCTAACGACAATTCAGAAGTATGAGGTTCTTCCTAAAACAACCTTCAAGCAATTCACAACAGAATATCAATCAACCAAATCAATATGGTAGCATTAAAAGTTTTCCTCTGATCTTCCAATTTTCCTATTGTATGCATTGAAAAGAAGAAACTATGCTGATTAAAATCGCATGATGGAACAAAAAAAAATCCCGTTACTCTCTGGCGATATCCCAAACAAAATACGTAAATAACAGTCAATACGCTTTTTTCAAGAAACTTATTTTGATTTTCTTCAAATCAAATACAAAATCCTGAAAAGAACTACCCTGAGAAAACGTTTTACTTTCGAAACTCAGAATAACATTTGTTTCCAAAAGAAGCCCGGACTCCCAGTTCTTGACCACAAGGGAAAGAATGTAACTCTATCGATTGTAATACTCAAATATATACAAAAGAAAAGATTCGGACAAAAACAAAACCAAAAACTGAAATATTCTGTATGGAAATACCATTTCGCGAAGTTTATTCGCTCTTTTAAAGGAGAATTTACCTTTTCCAGAAAGGAAATAGCTCTTTTGAAGAAAGATTTGGGATATTTGCCATCATGTGCTGAAAACCCGGAAGCTTCTCCTTTCTTTGTCAGCAGAAGAAATTATATCAACATTTTCTGTTAAACGCGTTTTTCGGCCGGCAAGTTAAGACAAATGTTATTAATTGAGAAGTTTCTTATCAAAAATGAACATAACCATTTTACAAAGTAGGGTTTTAGAATTGAGTATATTTAGTTTTAGCAAAAAAATTAATACCTATGAGGATTTTTGCAAAGAGAAAAAATAAATTTTGAGACAAAATGATAATTATCTTTGTATAGTTGGTACTTTGTATAGTCGTTGAAAAACGAATTTCAACAAAAAGTGAATATACTCGCTTTTGATAAAATGCTCCTCAACTGAAAATTTTGATAACTATTTTGCTTTCGCAGTATGTAAGTCTCAATATTCGAAATATTCTTCAGGATATTACTGCAAAAAAATAAGCAAAATTTTAAAAAATGGATAACCTTTATATGAAAATAAAGCATCCATTAAGTATTTGTAAAACCGAGAACACCTAATAGGAACTTTTATTTCTCATATAATAAGAATATCTAATTGGACTGAATTTTGTTTGACATAAGATTTGAGAGAAAAATAGTATATTTTCATTTTAACAGGTGTTTGGAAGTTTAATGGATGTTAAGGTAATTTCTGAAAAGTTTGTGGGGAAGCGTTACTACTTCGAATTTAATTATTTTAACTAATTTCCATCTTAACTAACTATCATTTTTAAAATAACCCGTTCTTTACTTAGAAAAAAAATGATAGTCTGAATAAGGGTTCATTGAGAATTACTTCTCTTCAGCTGGGAAAGCTGCTCACCGGTCTGCCTGACTTTCTTTAAAGTGTTAAATAAAAAATGTCTGCTGATGAATCATATATTTTAATTTTTTTATTGTTTACAATTGATAAATCTAGTTTAAATAGATTAAATTAAACTCAATAGTTAAGTAAGAACTCTTCTTTGCATAAACAAAATCAATTCTATACTACGAAAATATTCTAAACTACCTATTCATTCATCTTCCTGTTTATCTATTTATTTTAGACTTATGCTCACAGCCAATAATATATTCCCACCTACAGTTTATTTAAACAATAATATTTCTTTTTCAATAATGTAAGAAAATAAATCCAATTTATTTTCATTCAAACCTGTTACATGAAAAGAAGATATATTAGCAACTCTGCTGAAAAACAGTCAATTTTAAACCAGTTTTCAAAAATATTTTATAAAAATAATCGTTTTAAAACGAATTTAATTTCAATTTATCTTTGCAATTTATTATATGAATGTATGCGTATACAATTGGTTTATTTGAATTTTCGATAACTTCTATTACAAATATCAATTTGGTTAACACATATTATAATACCTCGAATGCAGTAATTTTCTTTTTAAAATTGCAGTTTTCCAAAAATAGTCCGTTTTAAAAGAAAACAAACAGCTACAAAAGTGTTTCATGTATTTTCTAATGTTTCACAAATTGGTTTAAAGGATTTTTTTTGTTTGTTTGTTCATATGGTGATAATATTTTCCCCTTGAAATTCATTTAATTGAGTTTAGCAGAATCAGAAATAACGAAATTCTTTCAAAAAATTTAAATTGCTGTTAATATGTCGAAATATTTTTAGTTCGGTGCAGAAATGGTAAAAATATCATTGTTAAAAAGTATGAGGAAAACGATGCTATTAAAACATACACATAAAAAATCAATATAAAGTAGGAAACTCAAGTAGATATTTCAAACTGAGAGAAGTTTTTACATTCTTTTTTTTTTCTTCCCTCCTTTAATCTTCCGAAATCTAAAGATGAAGAAGAACACCACTAGTGCATCCAGGTTTTGAATAAAGTATATAGAATTAATTGAATTAAATTAGATAACATTCGTGTTTAACAACTCTTTTTGACCCAACGAAAAAATAAAATAAAAAAGAATAAAAACAAAATTATCATCTGCGTTTATAGAATTCCAAACGATCGCAGGCAACCGAAATTTTCTTCCTTCAACGTTCCGATAGAGTGGTGTAGCAGAGCCATCTTTCGGAAAGATTAGGAAACATTGAAGCTGAAAGCCATAGATGTGCGACTACTACTTCAGTCATTTTAAATGTAAATCCATTTTATTTGTTTTCTTTTTTCTTTTAATGCTTCAACAGAATCTTACAGAGTTTGAACCCATAAGAAATATAAATATTATTGTTTTTTTTAAATTTATATGTCAGTATTAACTAAAACTGACGAATCGTGTGATACGGGTAATTTTCCTTTTCGGTTCTTCAGTTGATCGGATTTCAGTGCTCCGCTAGAGAGGGGAGAAAATTAAGGAAGAAAAAGATAATGTCAGTGAAATTAAATTTTATTCCTCGCATGGCTGAAAAGCAAAGGTTTCTTTAAGTGAGCTAAGCAAATAGATAAATTCGATTCAATTCTGAACAAATTCTATGTCTTTTTTTTCCCGCGGAGTTTTTTAGAGACCTTTTCAAAAGTAATACACATTTCATTTAAAAATAATGGCATCTTTTCATATGATATTTAAAAAAATTAAAAGAGAAATCTTGTAAATATAATGGTTGCGATATAAAGTTTGCATGAAATGTATTCCGTAAGAAATGTATATCTTTGTATATAATGCAAACACATGGGTAAATATAGTATGTTTATATATCGTAAGTTTTGCAGTTTTAACTTCAGTTTAAAAAAATATGAAAAATGAATTAAAGAAAATTAGAAAAATACGTGAGTTATTACCAAAGAATAAAACATGTGTTTTAACTTTTTAATATATTTTTATTTTTAATTTATATATTTTTGTATTTCACAATTTCTAACTCTCAGAATTTTTTGTTTCCAAGGAAAATTCATAAAATATTAAAATATTTTGTTAGTTAAACAGCTAATTCTTCAAAACGTTTCAACAAAATAGTATATTTTTGAATCGAAAATCCATTATTGTTCGTTTGTTTGTTCGTAAATTCTTAAGAACTTATGGAATTTTTTTCCAAATTAATTTTTAAAAAAAATATTGGTTTAAAAAGTTTTTAAAACTTGTTTATTACTCAATAATATTTTGAACAGTAATTTAATACAATAAATAATAATTTATGAACACGAATGTAAAGAGCAAGAACTTTAAAGAAAAATTTAAAAAAATATTAAAACCTAATACAAAGAGACTTTTGACTATTGATGTATATTTATTGGTACAGAGGGCAAAGACACTAATTTTTCATGGCTCTAGTTTGACACAAATAGACTTTCTCGGTAAATTAAAATTTACGGCCCTTATGTGAGATTATTATATAGATTTTTTAAAACTTTGTTTGTGTCGTTTCTGAACTGAATGAGTAAGCATTAATTTACACCCCAAAAAATTGCAGGTAAATTTTTATTTCCAAATGAAGTAACTTTTAAATACGCTCTGATTTATAAAAGAATTTCATCTGCTTCTGTACGGGATATTTCAACTGTGACACAATCCATAGTGGTATATGAGCCGCAATTTGACAATTTCGCAATATTCTTTAAACTTTATTTGACTTCTTTTCATTTAATTCGTATAAATTAAACAACTTGAAGCTTTCCGAGAGGAAAGAGAAGGAAATGGAAGCAGAATAAAATCCTGCTTTTTTTTTTCTTAACTTATATTTGAAATAATTTCGAAATAAGATTGCTTGCATTTTAAGTTAGTTTTGAATAAATTTATAATAAACAAAATGTTGTAGATCAACGATACAAAATTTAGAGAACTTGTAGCTTATCAGTTCCTCAATATTTTATTAATAATTATTATTTTAATTATTTCCACTAGTTTAATAATTGGCAGTATTATTTTTATTATTGTGAACTTTATTTTTAATGATTGTATGAAATTCATGTCATTTTCCAAATGAAAAAATTACAATTCTTGGAAATTAATTCTGCAAGCGTCGAAATTGCAACAATTATGTCAAACAAACAAAGATAAAAAAAATACCCGTTGTATCCTTTTTTCCAACTGCTTTATTCTTAAGAATTTTTTTTAAAAAATTGCTTTGGAATCTCACTTTCTTAAAACATTCAGACAAATATTTCACAAAGAAAACGAAACAAAACAGAAAGAAATCTTAGCTGCTTCTTCCATTTCAGACTTTTATTCTTTATTACTTTTACAATTCTTTCAACTTACCCTTTCTTCTGAAGAATTCGAAAATCGTCTGTTTTTTATCAACTAATTGTTCACGGTAATTTTTTATTAAAGTTTTTCTAGACTAATACAAAACGAAAAAGTTTATTTTTCTCAAACAAAGAGAAACTAGACTCCTTTCTGAAAAAAAAAGCGTACAAATTCCACCCATGGTCACAGTTAAGGTTCCTTAACCTTGAATTTCATATTTACACCTCGCCCTACATTTTTCGACCTACACCCTGAGTCGGAAGGGAGACAAAACCAAAGGACTAACCTATCATCCAGTGGGCATACCATCCACGATTACACACGCCACCTGACCGTGGGGCGTGTACCACTCAAATGCGGTTGCACTTAAACAGACCTTTCGGTCTAGCCCTGGGTTGAAACCTCTTCACCTTGGTGGTGGTAAAAAAAGTTCCCACCCTGACCCTTGAAAGAAAAGTTCGGTATGCCAAGGCGTGTGTGTGGTTCGAATGCTTTGCTCATGGTGGGGTGGATCGTTCCGTCGTCTTCATGACCTTTTACCATGTAGGGTCAGTTCATTACATAAGCCGACGCTGCTGCCGTATAGTGACGGGTTGAACTACTTCGCTTGTAAGACGTCACAGATTATTGATGACTCGATCTGTCGATGATATTTTCAGCTTAATTGAATCTCTGGCAGAGTTCATTGGGGAAACAGGTGGGAGGAGTTATTGGATATTGACACTGATGGAGAAGCTCGAAAGAAAGTGCTGCTGGTGGGTGCTAAGAATTCGACTATTATAGAATTAATTTGTTCCACAGCTCTACATTGATTCTGAATATGTCTGGTTTTTAATTAAAATAACTAAAGAAAACTTCGAAAGCGTACTTAAAGCGAAGCAAGACCATTGATCACATTAGTAGATGCACTGCCATAAGATTAGAATTCATAACCCACGTAGACTCAAGGGTTTAGAGCTAAACATTTGACGGGTCATAAGATAACAAGATAAACCTCTGTTGTTGAGTCTCGACTTCGAAGTTAGATATTGGTAAATTCAAGTCCCCTTCTACCAATGGCCCACAGTGATCATAGGTCTGATATGTGTTAAACATAGTTTTGAATAAAACACCCTTACGCTAAAATGACTAGGGAGATCCAGGTATCGAAATACAAAATTCGTCCCTAACAGCTTTAGTTTATATCCGAACAGAGACGGTGATTTTATTTATTAATCATCAATGTTTTAATTGCAGAGATGCAATAATTCCATGATAGGTCCAGAAAAAAAATATATGAGCTGGCTGCTACACATATAGACAAATAGTACAATTGAAGGCTAAAAAATGATGACATTCATAGTGTTTTTTTCTAACACATGAAGCGTAAAGTGAAGAATAAAGATTTTGATATAAAACTGTTTCCTGTCTTTAACCTTAGAAGTGGTCAAAATCTATCATGGACTTCGAAATGATGCTAAGAATATTCAACCAGGCTGAGTGTTGAGGTCCAAAAAATCCTGTATAACAGTGAAAACTGCGCTTACCCTTCGGATTACTGTTTAATAGTCGCATTCCAATGATTATTAAAGACGCGGTACATTTATTGCTTACTGGATATTTTTTTTATTAAAATATCGGATGACTGCTATTTCTTCACACGCTGAAAGCTTCAAGTTTTAACTGCTCGCCTCCAACGCCGGATGGGTATTATCTCAAAGGGATCAAAAGAAATTATCCCCTCTAATAAGAAAAGTAAAGTCTCATCGTCAATGAGCCATACACCAGAGATTATACTTTCTTTCGCAAATCAATAGCTCAAAGTTTAGTGTACTCCAACACCCCTTTACTTAAAAAACTACACAAAAAAATTCCGTCTAGCGTTTCAGAATCCGGTGTCGGCATGCGATTGCTTATCTGAGCAGCATTTAAAGCAGCTAAATTAATACAGTTCAATGATTTAATGGATATAAACAGGCGTGAGACAGACATAATTTCTGTCTTCGCCTTTTAGGCAATTTTCCTCATGAGCGGACTCCATAGCAAAACGATTCGCGCTTACAGCAACTAGCAGGAGTCACGCGAAAGCTTTAGTGTCCCAACGCTGTCTCACTCAAAAGCGTGGGACGTTTTCCACGAAAGTTAAACCTCTTAATGCAAAATGATATGTAACATCGTATGGTTTGTCCTGAACTACGCATTCTTTGGTGTTATTTGTTGTCGCTGACTTCAAATATTGGAAACCTTCTGTTGTTCCCTTTTCTTGGATGGTGAATGATTCATATATTTCCAAGTTTGAGGGCCTATTTTCTACCTTTTAGATTTGGGACCCTATTTTCAAAATCAGCCTCTATCGTGCCTTTATTTGCGTTAAATGTTGTTCCTCCTCCCATGAATTTCGAACTTTTAAATAATTAATATTGTAATACCTCTTTTGATATTTGCATGTATCTAACTATTTTGAAGGGTGATTTAATTTAATTTAATTTTGTAGTAGAGTA
The DNA here is from genome assembly GCA_013235015.1 of Araneus ventricosus. Taxonomy (NCBI): domain Eukaryota; kingdom Metazoa; phylum Arthropoda; class Arachnida; order Araneae; family Araneidae; genus Araneus; species Araneus ventricosus. The sequence continues at coordinate 473,668 of BGPR01000447.1, forward strand.
ATACATTTTTTTCTTAGTTTTGCTCAAGTAAATAGGGCTTATCTAATTTTGCGTCATTTTTCTCATGGCTATGTTGTCTGTATTTTTCTATTTCTCATCCCCTCAAGAAAGCGAGCTCAATAGATAGAAAAGCGTTGATATATGGCACTCTTTGTTATCTGTGGCATCAATAACTATTGAATAATCGAAAAACAACTTAACGTGCTTATATTAAACCTTGAATCTTTTTGTCTAGCCTCTTCGTTTTTAACAGTCTTTGCTATAATCGATTAAATTGGAAATTGTTTAATCAACGTTCCCCACCCCTTGTGGTTGTTAGCACAAGTTTTTAATCCTATAAAACAAATGGGGAACAAATTATTCGTCTGAGTCAGAAATAATTTTTAAAAGCTTCATTTCTTGTACAATTAATAAAAAATTTCAACTTGGTTGGTTATGAATTGATAATAAACTGTATTTCAGCCTCTGTAGTAAGAGTATTTAACTTTTTAAGAGAGTTTTCAGATTCCCTCATTCTACTAATCTCAAAAACTTGCATAGTCTTGAGACAGATGATGTGTGGAATATAGCTTTTAAAAATATTTTGTAAAAATATCATAATTAATTTAAATATAAATATATATAGATATAGAAAAAACAAAATTTCGAAAAATACGACATTTAAAACCCGTTAGATTTTCAGATTGACTAGTTATTTTGGATAAAAATAGAAATGAGAAAAAGTGTTTCCAATTATGAGATCATGATGAACCATTCAATGAGTCTGTGTTCTGAGACAAGCGATTGAAATCAGCCTACTGAAAAAGGAAATAGCGTGTCGAAAGCTATAAGATTATTTAGTAAGCCCATTTAAAGAATAATATACCGTGTGCGTCATAAATTCGTCCAAGCTTCAAAAATTCATAATAAAAGAAGTAATGCTCGGAAAACGAATATGATCAGAGGGACATTGGGTTTTTGTTTCCATGTATGTATGTATGTATATATATATATATATATATATATATATATATACTTTCTTGCACCCTCAGTCCTTTCTCCGTGCCAAACTTTCATAATGCAAGAGTTGTGGATTCACCATTCTTGTAGAAAAGTTGAACCACCAACGCTCGATCTGGTAACGATAGCATGCTGTCGGTATCGAATGACGAATCCATTTCTAGCCAGGTGTTTTATTGCTAGCCTGATTTGCATGAAACGTCTCAGTATGACGTGTGAGCGCCCTCTTTCGTTTACTTTTGGAATCATTTTTAATGGAAAAAAATCCAATGTCCCTCTGATCATATTCGCGAAAACCGAATTTTTTTCAACGCATTACTTCTTTTATTATAAATTTTTGAAGCTTGCACGAATTTATGACGCATCCGGTACATACACCAACAAAGGAAAAAATAGCTGCAGAAAAATGAAGTTTAAGCACTGCAGATTCAATAGTGTTTCGTAATAAAGGTTTAATGAAAAATTTTATTTTACTTTCAAACGCTATAGCTTTCATTTAAATCCGACTTTAATGCATTTTGGAAAAAAATATTTGCTATAAAGAAATAATGTAGCTTAACCTTCCCTACATTAATTAATTTGTAATTAATCATGTGTTGGCATGAATACTTCATTCAAAGAACTACGGTTTCAATAAAAAAGAGAAGCAAACAAATAAATAAATAAAATATTTTGTAATTCAAAGCTTCAATAATAATTAGTGGCTTCATAGAAATTTTCTTACCCTGATCTTTTCCTCATAAATGACATTTACGACAATGATTTTAAGAGAAATGCGTTGGCTAAATAACAAAATATTGCGTAAATGGTAATCTCCTTCTGCAATATACAGCAATAGGATTACAGTTGTCCTCGCCTTTGGGTTTTTGAACAGGTTGCGCGGTAAAATAAGTGTACACAAATATTATCCGTAGAAAAGGGAGGGCTAGTTACGTGCTACTAATTCCCACGTATGGGGAATGGGGATGAAAACCTGCAGTATAAGTAAGCAGAGTCTCGCTTCCAGATTTGATATATTAGGCCCGGTGCACACTAGCCGATTTGTGTCGTCGAAGCTATAAAAATAACAATAGCAACCCACATGCCCCCTTTGGAGACACACAGGGGGAATGGGGGTTACTATTGTTATTTTTATAGCTTCAACGATACGAATCGGCTAGTGTGCACCGGGCCTTAATGTTGAGGGTTGAATTACCCTCCACCAATGACGGGTCGTACCTCTGTCTGAGGGGTCGTCGCATGAGCCTCTCGAAATGGGGCTATTATGCGGAGGCCACAATGCCCGATTAATTGTCGCGGCGTCCTGGTTCATTCATGTTGTATCTGCATGCCTAGGTTGATCGGCGTAATTCGCCTTTGATTACATGCGGCTTTATTTTATTTGGCGCGGATAGAACCGTCTGAAGTCTCGTTTCGCTTTGTACTACGGTCGAAAACGATTTCTCGCCTTACTAAGTGTGCTTAGTTCGCCAAATGTTGCGGTTGATTTTATACCCCTTTACCTCCTTTCTTCCACTCGTCTACTTGCGGCAACTCTCACTCAGCCCCATACCAATATGAGTGATATATTCAGCTTGCACTAGATCTGAATATACGTCGGATCTCCATCGGAGGTGAATCAATTCATGCTCAAGTAATACACGTCAAACGAACTAACTTAATTTTGGAATCTATATCGCATCTTGCAGGAGGAAAAGGGGCGTGGCGACACAGCGCAGTGTAAGACAGTGGGCAGTTAGATATTTAATGTTACGTTTGCCATGTGATTGGATATCACATGAATTGAATTGGAAGGTACATTAAATTTTTTTTCATCGAACTTCTTTTTTGCTATTCTTACATCACTGAATTACGTTTTAATTTCATGTTATACAAGTTTTGCAGTGGTTTCCTGTGTTATACGATGTCGCAGTTAGAAGACAGACGGAACTTCCTGTGTTATCTAGCATTTAACTGCAGGTTGTCTTACGCTGTGCTTTGACATCACGATAAAATGTTAATCGATCCCAGTGGCGTAACGACCGGAGGGCAAGGGGGTTACAGGTTTTTTAGGGGCGCCATAAAGACAAAACAATAATTCGATTATACCATTTTGGAAGCAAAATATATTGAGGGGCATAAAAATAATACCATACCCTTTGCGCCATTTACGCTTATTAAACCACTGATTGTATTTTAAAAAATCGTGTTATTTTCCCTGTGCCTCTTACTCTCGCTACGCCACTGGCCATGGTGACAAAACGTTAATGTGTCGTAAATGTTAATCACTTTTTAAAATCAAATACGAAAAAAAACCAGGCCCTGGGCACCGTCACTGTTGATAACGGACGGGGGTGGGGATACAATCATATTATGACCCAGACGCCCCTTGCCCACGCTACGCCACTGATCGATCCCAAAACTAAATTAAACCCAGTCGATAATAATGCCTTTCTTTGGAGCCAAAAAAATTACACTTAAGGCAAATGCTATTTAAGGCAAAGAAAGTTAAGAACAGCTAATAAAACTAAAAATGCATTATGTCACAATACAGCTCAATATGTGTATTTTCACTTTTTCTTATTTCCCACCCAAAATCGGACTAAAAAAAAGAAAAACAATCCAGCCAGCATTAGGCCTGCGAAAATGCGGTCATCCATGAAAGGCTACTCAGACAATCTCTCAGGAAGAGCCCCCACCCCACCCCTCTTACTTTATGCAGTGGTGAAAATCGAGGCGATTTGGCGAGGGTTGTTAGCCATGACTAAATACACCAGTTCTCTCCCGGGTTCTCTCGACTCGTCTCATGGGATTACTTTCGGTGATTGTCGGAAAAAGTAAGGTCAAAAAATTGCCTCTTGCTTTCGCTCCTCGGCCTAACTACCCACTGCGTGAAAAAAGACCCCGTCATGCTCTTCACTGGGGCTACTCAAAACTTTTGTCGCCAAAAGGGTCAGTCTGAATGTATTGGGATTGTGAATATTGGACTCACAACTCCAAGAGTGAGTTTGGATTGAAATAACAATTGTCGGAAATGAGGATGATTTAAATACCTCATTTTAGTTAATTTCAGGAATAAAATATCAATTCCCGCGGTTTATTTAATGAAAAAAATTGGATTGATTCTCCCAGGCAGAAGGGAAAAATCAGCCAGTTAAGATTTAGAGTCGCCAAGTCGCAGGGAAAATTCAAGTCAACTTTCAAAAATACCTACCAGAAGTTCGTTAAGAATTTAATATCTAATAAGTGAATCTAAGTCATCCGTCATTTAATCCCGAGACCTACGAATATATTTAACTATCTAATTAGACAGGCCATGGTCCTTTTCCCAGCTATCTCTATAGATTCCGGCTTCATCATTCAGATATCTGCGCATGCGGGGAAAAGGAAAACCCTCTCAACTACTTCAACATCTTGTCACATGACGTTATCTTATCATTTTAGAAAAGCAAGAGCAGAAAATACTCAACTTTGGTGGAAAAGCTTACTTTCAAATAAACTATCAAGAATAAATATAGCTAAACTCATATCTTTCCTCACTGAAAATGAGAACCTCATAAAATAGCCACCGGACGCAACCAGTTCATTCGACTCCGACCCACATTTTTCTCCTTCACCAAGACCTCAGACTTATGGACTAAGACCCTCTAGAGGTTCAATACCTAGGACCCTAATCAGTCCTCCTACAAGTATATAGATGCAGCGAACTTTTGGGACCTGCCTTAAAATTGTTTTTGCTTCGCGAGTCTTTCTTTTCATATATAAATACACATTTTTCATCGTTTTTATAATTTCACATGTTTTTCGTCGATGTTAAAACACAGTATGTTAACTTTTTTTTTGGTTCAATAAAGTTTCTCCGCACACTCATCCAAACTGCAAACCCGAGGTTTTTATCTCTGGAGTCAGGGGTGTGTCGTAGTGTAAAGTAAAGTTAAGAAAGTTGTTGAAAATTTAAGAAAATATTTACGTACCAATAAAAATTTCTATTTCAAAATCCGTTGCATGCCTTTTCATCTTGTAGGTATACGAACAACTTTATTAAAATCATCATATTAAAAAAGTTTTCCAACCTTGACATCTTAGTGCCAATATTTTTCGATTTGTTTTCTTTGTTTGAAATTATAGTTGGGATATTTTATTCAATACTTTTTATAATTACCTAAACTTTGATATTTTCTCGTAATAAGAAAACAGTTACTTCAAAATATATCTACAACTCGACATTTATCTTCCCTTAACTGCTCAAACTATGATAATTATTTATTAACTAAAATACTCTTTTTTTAATTGATAAATAAACTCGCCAGACAAAGCTTGAAGATATTTCCTCTGCTCATTATCAACAAAGAACAAATTAAACCACAACTGCAGTTTAGAAGGAAAAAAACGCTAGAGATTTAGCAATTTAACAGAGCATTTCCCTCCAAATAGCGTGTCCAGCTGCCATTACAAAACAAGCGTTAAGTCTTTCGAAAAGTAAACACTAGCAGCCTCGACGAGCCTTAAATTGGAAAAGGATACAAGTTTCGCTGACAACGAAAGTAACGCCTCTGTTGGCGATACGATCGCCAAACACTGTTGCCCATCTGAAACCGTTGCAGAAGTGAAAAAAAATAAATTGTTTCGTGTAAGGGCAGAGGGGTAGGGAAGATTAAAGCTCTGCGATCAGAGTGTAACACAGCCCCTAGGTGTCCATTTTCTTAATTACTGGAGGAGCATTGAAGCGATTACATCATTTGCAAGCGAGTGCCTTGGCTACGATGCTGCTGCACCAGGCGTGAGAATTTTGGGAATGGAAAAAACTGGCAGATAAGGAAGAAAAGTTTTCAAAAAACCTTCTTCAAAATATTTGGAAATTGTTTGCTGTGGTTGTGGATTATTTGGTTTTGAAGATAAGGTCAATAATCTCTGGTGGCTCTTTGGGAATTTCAGCCTGTGAATGAGATGGCCGAATAGCTGTGAAAGAAGTAGTATAGCAAATGAAGATTTTCGCTGCTGAAATATACTTTCTTCTTTAATTAACTTTCAGATTTATTTCATTGAATTAAGAAAACTATTTGCTGTGAGAGTTCTTCCGCTTTCACTGTACATATTTTTACAATGTGTAGTTTCCAGTTAAAAGAAATTAATACGAATTAAAACTCGAAATAACTTTTTAATCAAAAAATATCTTTTGGGCAATATAAGCTTCCAAAGTTTTGCTTTTGCAAACACAGATCTTAAGAGATAAAATGGCGTTTTTCATAAAATTGATTTATTTATTAATAAGCCAAAAGTATCTTTTTACTGATTAATTTTTACAAAATTGCCTCGCATAAACGAGTCAATTTTGTAAAAATCAATTTTGTAATCAGAGAAAAACATCTTTACGACAATTCAAGTTTTTTTACAAAATTTATTTACTTATTAACACATTGTTGACCGGTCACGAGTTAACTCGTGTTTTCATGGTCAAGCATTGCTGACCGGTCACGAGTTAACTCGTGTTTTCATGGTCAAGCATTGTTGACCAGTCACGAGTTAACTCGTGTTTTCATGCCCAAACATTGTTGCCCGATCCCGAGTTAATTTGTTTTACTTCCACATTCAATTACGAAATAATAGCCGGTGACATGAGATAGTCTCTGTGTAAAATTGACGGCCAACAATGCGTCAATTAAAAGAAAGTATATTTTGAATACTTAAATAATTTTTACTGTAATTTTTTGAATAATCAATTAATTGATTTTTTAAAAAAATGACTCACTTATTATTCAGAAAAAAAAACATTCTCATAAACATAAGCTACATTAGGTTTTACAAGGAAATGGACACAGATTTAAGGAATGAAGTGGTGCTTTTAACAAAATTGACTCAAAATGATAGTATTTTGATAAACAAACATTATCAGTCATAAATAGGAATTGAATAAATTTATTCACTAGTATGATTTCTAAATTTTTCTTTAAAAGAAGGAAAAGTATTTTCATGTGACTTGTTGCATTTAATGCGTTAAATGGTATTCAAGTAATTTACATGCATAATAGATAAGATAAATATAAAATCTTCTTTAATTCTATGAGGCATTGATAAGAAATTTGATTTAAAACCGTGAAAGATTGGATGTGTTGAAGCATGCTAAAAAACAAATACTTAACTTTTTTTTAAATAACTATTGGACCTTACGATGTTTATATTATACTAAGAACAGAGTTTAAATCATATAGATTATGATTATTTACAGTTTTGAGTAAGCTAAAAATGTGCGACGATAATAATCAAATTCTTCACATAAAAATATTATAAGACAATGAATATCGTGGGCAAATAAGATAAAAATAAAAACCATCAAGCTACTGAAGATTTTAAGTTATGTAACTAAAACAGAAGCACTTAATCGACTTATAATCATTAAAACTAAAAGCAAGAGAAGTATTATTCTTTTATCTTAGTTTTAATCATTTTTACCTCTAGATTCTATTACTTGTCTGGATTTCTTAGGAATTCACGAGCTAAGTTCTCTGTCCTGCGCATTATATCAGAATCCTTCGGCATCACCAAAGGAAATAAGAAAGCATCTCAAGGGCTTGATCACAATACAAACCAATGATTAGCTTTAATATCGATACATAAAAATAACTTTTTTTCCAGCATTTTATTGTACTTCAGTTAGAATGCACCTAGTTATTAACTACCGGAGCATCAAAGCAATGCTAATGCCAAACAATTATGAGATTTTAAAAATTCGCAGAGAAGATTTATTTCAAAAGATCGTTCTCCGCTTTCGGAATCGATGTTTTTTTTAGATATTCTGTGAAATTTCAAAAAGGATCATTCCATCCAAATTGCTTTGATGTTAAAACCTCCGCACGGAGGAGAAAAAAAACAAAAACACATTTTAAACTGTTTTGAATGTTCTTTACATGCGGAATAGGAATCGGTCGGCATTCTTGCAACCCATTTACTACTTTTAAATAGATAGGTTAAAAGGAACTTCCGCGAGTAACTACTCCATAATCCGTCTCGGCGCAAGCATTATGCTATCAGCTTTCCAAGCCACTGTATCGAATTACCCAAATTATCCCATCGCATCGTTACCAGAAGCAGCAATGGCGTATTCTTTATCGAGGGGCAATCGTAAAATAATACTGAACCAAACAACAATTTACCACCGCCATTATTCATTCTCGGATGTCTGATGTTCGCGCTTGGGTGATCTCCAGGCTTGTGACCAGCAAAATACCGCACGCGTGCCATCCCGAGTAATACCTGTGACCATAACTGACCTGAGGCAGTGACAACTACAAAATGGACCAGCGGCGGCTATTGATACCTTTCGTCGTCCAAGGAATCGCTTCCCCCTGAATCAATTGCTTCCTTGCAGCCCTCAGGTATCAAACGATTGTTGAACTTTCTATTATCTATCGTCGAAAAACTCACCCCGAAGGGCTCCTTTTTTCCCTTTAACTCGCGCTAAAGGGTTAAAAGAAATGCTTGAATGATCTGATTATCTGAGTGAAAATTCTCTCACAGACTCCTGGGTTTTCTCATCCCCTTCCCTGTGTGCGATGGTCCATCATCAGTTTCTCTCAGTGGTTCGCTCGCCATTCGGCTATGACCCTGTGGAGAGCAATGATTTCGTCGCTTCGGATATTTTTTTGCTTCCTTAATGTGTCTAATGACAGATGTTTGCCAGGGAAATGAAACGATAAAAGGATCGAAGGCAGGGGGAGATTCGACATTTTCGTGATGCATCGCTAATCAGGGTGTGAGCCGCGGACTAATCTCGCCTCGGAATCGAATCTTCTGTCTTTGAACTTTAACCGCCGACCACAGGAGAAAGTTCACGAATCAAGAAAAATAATTGAGATTAACTATCTTAACATGCAGATCTCCAACGTCGATGAATTGAGTCGTGTAGCTGCAAAAGTGGCCATCTCCATTTTTCAGAAATACGTTTTCTCCAAGATTTTAAACCCATTTGACCCTCTTATTATCTCGCCACCATAAACTGCATACTGAAACACATTGCCGAGACGCCTCGAATGCCATGCAGTTTATTTTTTGTATCTCATTTTGGCTAAATTTGACAAAAAATTCCACTTCCCCCCATTTTTTTTTTTGTTTTGGAGATGGACACTTTTGCATCTACACGACACAATTGAACATTATATTTCCATTTCACTGGAATATTCATTGAAAATTAATTGTTGTGTTGTTCATACAAATATGTCAACGAAATCAAAAGCGAGTTAAAATTTTATGAGATGTCATTGAATCTTTACTAATATTATAGAAGAGTCTAAAAATTTAATATAATTTGATGATCGTAACACCTCCTCAGAAAGAAAGTTCTTCTTACAATATTTATTGAAACTATATTAAATAATTTACTAATAGTGCCAGTTTCATAGGTAATGCATTTACGATCTGAAGTCAGTCTCAGTTCAAATAAGAACTACTCTAAACCTAGAACATGTTTTCTTTTATGTGTGACAGAGACATTAAAGTCACGTGGCAAACGTAACTGTAGTTACACGTTGTCTTGCGACGCCCATTAACATTTACCAGATACTCAATTCATTCCAAAATTAACTTGGCGCGGCAAGTTTAGCGTGTATTGCGTGAACCGAGATGGATTCCCTTATAAGCATACATCCATTTCAAACAATTTTTTATTGACCTAAACTATTCATACATGAAAAAAAAAACACTTTGAAAAAAAAAGACTTAAAAAAAATTGTAAATTTAGAAACCTGTTTTAACTATCTCTCCAAATGATTTCTAAAATATTTTTCATATCTTTATCATAATTTGCTCATTTTCATTCCATTCGCAATATTTGGAACAAAATAAATAATTTATATAGGTATAAAAGGTAAAGGAACAATTCTTGCAGTAACAAATCATATTAATTTATTTCTTCCTGAATCTGTAACATATAAATTCAAAACAGTTGGTAATAAGGCATTTTTATGTTCAAAATGTGCTTGGAAATTAAAAAGAAGCATTAAAATGCTTTTTTATGCAAAAAATGAATACATTCTGCCTAAATTGTATAAATTCAGTTGGTAGATCACCACTACTTTTAATTTATTTAATATTTTTATAAAGAAGCTACACAATAATCCTTGTCTTCCTTTTACTTTTATTAGGAGTTACTTTTACTTTTCATTTACTGTAATGTTAGAAATAATTCTTGTTAAGGATGAGATACCGTTCGTCAGGTAGCGGCTTAACGAAAATAAATTCAAACGATAACAGCTTATTTAACCTTTGCGAAGAATATAAATTCCTTTAAAAATGGCTTACTAGCATATATTAAAACATTTATCAGTGAAACACTTAGAATCTTCTGGAGGAAAATCTTTCGCGGTATCATCTATACATTTTATCGCATTAGTATTATGTAAATTATAGTGATATCCTAATCTAAATGGCATGATAACAAGTTAATATAATGCCTAAATGCTCTATTCATTTTCAATAATGCACCTTCAAAGCTTACAGTCTGTATAAAACTATCTTTCATCACACTTTTCTTACCAGATTAAGAATCGGGCACACTCGATTCAAGCATAGGTATCTGTTATTGAAGGAACCCGCCCCCCTTTGTACAGTATACCAATGCCAAATGACTGTTCTCCACATTCGTATTGAATGTCCTCTATTTAACCATGAACGCATCCGTTGCTTCTACTATTCCCGTCTCACTCTAAAAGACATCCCTCACAAAGATCTCCTCATCCACAGCTATTTACCTTCTTAAAAATGATTGGTTTTTATTATTCGATCTGATTTTTTTACCATTCTTTAAGGTCATTTTTCTCTGTAGCAAGTTTTATTCTGACTTTACAAATTGACACGTCATAACGTATGACAGACTTCTTTTAATTGAACCCCTAAACTAAGACTTCATTCTACACCATAGGTTTGGCGAACCATAATAAATAACGGTTTTTGCGCCAGTAAACTCTATCAAACCAAACCAAACCAAAACTTAGCTTTAAAAATGATTAGCTTTCCTAAAATGTTTCAATATTCCCATATTCACCACCAAACAGGAAATAAAACTCGATACTTCGGTCGTGTGAAATCTGTGAGAATACACATTTTCTCTGACGTTACCTCTCACGCTCCTATACAAAAATCCATCCCACCAACAGACGATTCAGTTCCTTAACCCTTCCTCTCTTCCGTTTGTCCATTTTTGCCATGCACCCCTTATTAAAGGACGCCTTAGCCGAAAAGACGACCTTGAGTCTGAATCATCTCACCGTCTAATCGCTGCCTCCAGGTGATTCTCCTCAATTCTATCCTCTATTCCAATCTGAGGAATTTTTCCGGAGATCCCTCAAAGTGTGACGAATCGTTGCACGGACTCTTGCTTTTCCACCCTCTTGGGCTACTAAGTACCCTCGGTCGGTCCTTTTTCGAATCTTGCAAATTTCCTTTCAAAAAACGTCTTTACTTTTTTTCTTGTCTTCCAGCCTAGCTTGTCTAAATGCCCATGACGGCAACTTTCTTTCCCTCCCATGGAATTTATACAAACTTTTTATTTATTTATTTTTTTTCAAATTTACAATGTTTCCACCCAAAGAGGATAGGTGAGAGTTTCATGTTTTGTCAAACATGATCGGCCAAGGATCGGATTATAATGTCAGTTTCGAACTTGGCGACAAACGACTGACTCACCAGGCGTTTAATGTAGAGACACTTCAATTCTCGTTTAATGATGCCAAGTTTTTGAACTCGGCCTTAGAATTAATAAATTTCTTTCAATATCTTTCGCTAGTTTATAATGTTTCGACCCAAAGAGGATCGGTGAGAGTTTAATGTTTCGTCAAACATGATCGGCCAAGGATCGGATTATAATGTCAGTTTCGAACTGGGCTTCAAACGACTGACTCGCCAGGCGTTTAAGGAATAATCATTTCAATTCTCGTTTAATAATGCCAAGTTTTTGAACTCGGCCGTGATATTACAACTTTTTGTTAATTCACAATGTTACAATTCAAAGAGGATCGGTGAGAGCTTCATTTTTTGTCGAACATGATCGTCCAAGGATCGGATTATAATGTCAGTTTAGAACTTGGCGACAAACGACTGACTCACCAGACATTTAATTTACAAACACTTCAATTCTCATTTAATAATGCCAAGTTTTTGAACTTAGCCATAGGATTAATAAATTTCTTTACAGATTTCTTGTTAATTTGCAATATTTCCACTCAAACAGGATAGGTGAGAGTCTCATGTTTTGTGAAATATAATCGGATTATAATGTCAATTTTGAACTTGATGTCAAAAGACTGACTCGCCAGGCGGTTAGTGTACTTACACTTACACAAACACTTCAATAAATGCTCATCTAATAGAGCCAAATTTTTGAACTCAGCCAGACTGTTATATCGTTTGAATAGATTAATTTATGCTGATAATAACTAGAACCTTTAAGATATTTTGAATATTTTTGTGGAATATTTTCTCATGGTATTTATATAAACAGAAAAAATCGCTGCTATCTAATCATAATCTGATTAGTTATCAGCATTCAGTGAAACGGAGGTATAAAACAATGCTTGAAAAACTTTTATAGCCACCGGCAACTTGAACCCAGAAATTAATGAATATTTCCAGAAATACGGCGAAATATTCATTCTTTTTAAGTATTTTTTTCTCTAATAGATCTTGATATAAAATTATTCATAACTGCTATCCTCCATAATAATTAAGTGAAATAGACATTTTGTTGCAGCAAAAGTATTACTGAGAACATTTTTGAAAATCAGTCGCTATAAAAATTAGTGTTTTCGAAACATTTCAGTTGATTTCCATAGCATTTAATCAAAAAAATTCATCGAATTATTTTAAAATTTAAGTATGGCGACTGACTAAATATAAAACTTTTACTTATATTACTTTTTTTATTTATTTTTCTAATAAAGAAATACTTTTTTATTCAAAAAACACGATAATATTGCATAGCTAAAAAAGAGTAGAGTACTATAAAAACTAAACAAAATATGTGTATTATTTTGTTGCGTATAAATAAACGTAGAAATAAATTAAATAATGTTTATATATTTTTGAGCTTCCAAATGGAATTAATCAAATTCCCATAAAAATCTAAGGTTAATCGATGTTTGGTTTATGAACAGTTCGGGTAATGAACATCATCTTAGAACTAATTATGTTAGTTAACTGATCACCCACTATATAATTAGTACCCTTCAAACTCATAAAAGCATTTATTGACGAACTGATCCTCACGAATTAATATTGAGAATACAACCCTCTAACATGTTAATTTCTAACTTAAATTCTCATAGAAAAAACTTCAAAGAGGATGAAATATACTTTTATCTCCGTTATCAATAAAAATTTAAAATAAACCTATTAACTTCTTCAACCTGTACAGTTCAACTTCTACTTCAAAAGTAGCAGGATTTTAAATCTCTGTCATTTTTGACAAACGGTGTCCAAAACGGCGAAATTACCTTATAATTTTACGGGGAGAAGCTTCACCATGCGTTTCTTTACAAAAGATTTAAAACTTTTCCCTACGCGTTTGTTGAAGGGAATTACAACGTATCAGATTCACTCCGGTCCAATTAATGAAATTTCACTGCAGAAGTTACAAGTGTGCTATGACTGCTTGCAGGAAGGGAGAGAAAAAAATAATAATTAGCGTCTGATGCCACTCCATCTAAATGTTGGAAATATTATTTTATTTTCTTCTGTAACGACATCAGGCGAGTAACACCTCAAAAGGCAGCAAGTAATCAGTTCATCCTCAAAGGGCCGTGGGCCCGATTTCGCTGAATTTGATACCCAAATAGTTTGCAGACACGTAAAGTTTGTCAAATAATAACAATATCTCAATATTTTTTTATTATTTTATTTTTACGTCGCCGAGTAATGACTTCTTAATTAAAAGGAAAAGGGGAAACGTCGTAAAAGGGAGGGGTGGGTCGGGAAACAGGCGAAAGAAGATTTGATGGAAGTAGTAGGGGCGGGGGGTAATGCGGCACTTTTAACAGCTGTTGCCTTTTCCGTTCTGGCAACGTAAAAATTAAAGATTTTTCTGAGCCCTTTGTTTGACGTCGTTTTCGTACGATAGCGAAGTAATTGACGTCGATAAAATGGCACGAAAACATTTTCTTGTAAGTTTTCCGTGTGTCGGAAAATGTTTCCGGGGATTGTGGCAGGACCCTTGTTTTGTTGCCAAAAAGAGAAATCTAATTAAAACTGAGCTGGAATTTCCGCACCAGAGGAAAAGAACCGATTTTTGTTGCTCTGGGAACTCTGTTGCCGTTACAAGAAACTACAACGTGTAACAGAAAATTGCGAATCGGTGCGTTTGTAGATTTATTTATTCACAAGTTTTCTTTTCTGTTCAGCTGCAAATAAAGTGGTTGCATATCACTATGCAAATTATGTTGTCATATAGGCGTAACATGGAGTCGCTTTTGTCCGCAAAAAGAACAGTGAATAGCTGAACAACAAAAAGTACGAGATTTTCAAAAAATGGCGTCAGCGTGCGCTGAATTGTTGGACTGTTTCGGTGTTATAGATTTTAAAATCTTTCAAGAGCCTTTTTAAAGACTTAAAGAAATTTTAATAATTAAAAATCGATTGCACTTTTTTCTGAAATATGTGTAAGTTTTAACGATATTAATTTTTAATCGTATTAATAATTTCAGGGATAACTTTAGTGTAATCGATTTGTCTTTAGATTTTTAATTTCGAACTGAAAAAAGTTGCCAATTGTTCATCATCTGTCAGAAAACAGTATAATTTTTCTTTTTACATCTTGTCTTCGAACAGTACAGAATTTCAAGCAAATACAGAATCCTCTTTAAGCACATTTCATTTTATCACAAACTTTTTTATTTTACTGTAGTTTTTATTTTTAATATAATTTAAGTTCAAAAGAAGTTTAAATTGTAAAAAAGCAATAATCACCCACTTAACTTGGTCATAATTTTTAAATTAATTATTTTTCGTTTTTCCTTATTTTTCTGCTTTCTTTCAAGCAAATTGAATCGATTTTGCTTCGATTCATATAAAAGAAAAAAATGTAAAGCAAAACCATAATCAATCCTAATGTGCTCATATTTATTGTTTAATGATGACAAAATGTTTATAAATTTATTATAACGCATAATATTCTGTTTTGAACAACCATCACACTTTTTTTTTTAATGGAAAAGCTACAGAAAGAGATACAATGTTTCAAAACAGATACTGTTGTTTTGAGCTTAATGCAAGTAGTAACTGTAGCCATGTAACTCAAGCGTTACTAGAATGTATCGCTTTTAAATATTTAGAACATACGAATAAAATTCTTTTTGAGGCGATTATTAGCCAATATTCCATTCGAAATTTAAACCGTACAGTAATCTAAAAACTTAATTTGATAATTCGTTAAGCCAGTGGAGTTTTATATACAGTCCCCCGCGATACATTTTTCTTCCTTTCTATGTTCTTTTGAAGCTTCTTTTGTTATTATACGATTTTTTTATTATTCTTTTTTTTACTTTCATTATTTGTTTCTCTGATTTCCTCTTTTTATTTTTTAAAAATGTCTCTTCTCTTTACCTTTTTCTTCGTATTTTTGGCTTTCTGACTGCGAATACTTCTGATTTATCGTTTGCTAAGCTTTAATTAATTCAACAAGCTTCCAAACCTCGCAGACGAACCGTTTTGGGATTGTTTTCTAACTTCAACACTTCGTTCTTCTTTTGTTCTTTTTTTCTTACTGCTATTATTATTTTCATTCCCTCTTTCCCCTTCCTATATTCTCCCTTCACTGGTTTTTTTTTTTTTTACTTTTTTTAGAAGCATTGTTTTCACTATTTTTCTGCACAAAGAACGAAAGTGTTAGTTCTTCATACAGTAATTTCTTTCGCTGTTCTTTTTTTCAGTTCATTTCGCGCTAGACGTTTAATGCCTTCTTCTGTGGTATACTTTCGAATGATTTATTTTTTCTTGGTTTCTTTAAAGTTAGTGATCCGATTGCGGTTGCAGTTAAATATTTTAACAATTCGTGAAATTGTGAGGGTTTCTTTTTTCTAATTGCTTTTGCAAAGTTTTTAAGGTGTTTAAAAAGTTTGACTTATTTCCGAAAATTTAATTATGGGTTATCTTTCCGATTCCTCCATCTTTCTCCAAAACTTAAAATAAAATGACAAACATGTAAGGTATTTAGCCGTGACTAATTATTTTTCTTTTGATACATTAACAATTATTAATCTGATGGCGATTATATGTTAAATACAATATGTTAAAGAAAGGATTTTCACATAAAATACAAGAAAGCGATTTTTTTATAATTTTGATCTTACTCTCTTTACTTCGAAATAAAAGTTTCGAAGTTTATTCTTTAAAGTTTAGTTTGAATAAAAATTCGTTTACTTTTGAAAATGCTTAAACGTTAAATGAATATAATGTAAGTAAACAATATAAATAGACTGCTTTTTTTCACGAGAAATGTTTTTGGTTTCTGAGTTATTTGAATTTAATATTTAAAATCAGTAATATTAAACATATATTTTGGTTCTAAATCGTTTGCTAAAATATTTCTTAAACGATTTTAAATTTTCCGAGTTTCTATGCTAATTCTATTCTATGTATATTAAACATAGAAACTCGGATATTTTATTGTAAACAATCAGTACTCTGGAAAATAATGTTTTAAAACGGTTTTAATTATTACATTTCAGATTATGGGAATGCTGTGTCTTATGATTACAATGAAATAATTTGTATATTTAAACTTTAATTAGTAATTACAAAAACAATAAGTATCTTCGTCAGTTTTGCCGCTACAGATGAGCATGCTTTAGAAAATATAAATTTAAATGTAATCCTTGTATGAAAACCAACGTAAATAGCTCAGTAATTCAATAAAACTTACGGAATTTTCTTTCTCAAGCTAACAAAATTATCCTAAACTATGAATTTCATGCCACCCCTTTGTACCATACGTCACTCGCTGGTGTGGTGTGGTAGCTTAAATAGGAAGGATGCTGACTCAGATGCTGTCCTCATAATTTACCAACAGTGGAAAATTAAGCAGTCCGTCAAGATTATTGTTTAGCAACGGATTCGGACCCCCCCCCCCCCGCGCGCGCTTTTGCGCATACGCCAAGTGGAGTTATTTTCATCAAAATAGGGGGGGAAATGAAGCATGGAAGGGTGATGTTTACATTTTACTGAGCGTCATCTAACAAAGAACTCCGGAAATGCGCTCATATGACTCATTGCCTGACGTCCCTTTCCGTTGTAAAATCGTCCAAAAGTGGTAGTCTCGGAATCCGTTGCGGAACAGTAGCCCTCCTATAGTTTCAAAACATGTTGCTAATCAAACTAATCTAACTTAAGTAACTGCTGCATTCTAGGCAATAATACAAAGCTCATCTGTACATAAATTGAACTTGAATGTCCTCTTGGATATGTGGAGATTTTTTTTAAATTAATTTTACATCTAAAACCAGCAGAAATAGATCAAATCCATATTGAAAATGTACTAAACGCTTTATTTCTTGACGGTAATTAAAAGTATTAATTTAATCACGCTCATATCTTCGTAATTTGGCTGTTTTTCCTGACAGTATTCACAAGAACACGAGGACTGTAATTCCGACAGCTAGCAGTAGATGACAGATGAAAGCAAAAATTAATTTTTAAAATTATTAAACAAATTAATTAAATTACTTTATTTAATTAAAAAGCTTTTTTCATCTTTCCTGTGGTTATTCCGCATTAAAAAGTACCTAATGATGCCATAAGAATGGAAAAGTTGCGAATGAGTTAATTCGGTATATAAATGGTTAAAGTTAATATAAACGGTAACTGTAATGCAACTATCTCTAGAAATGCAATGCGGAAAAATGTCGATTAACTCAATCTACTCTGAGCAAAAATGGCACAGCTGTACCTTGGTATTTTATCTTGATTATTTATACGCAATATTTCCCAAGCTCTTCCTACTTTCTTCCTCTTTCATATCTCTGATCATTTATTTCTTCTTTCTTTAAACGTCACACGATAAATAAATGCGTAAACTGATCAAGAAAATATTCCCTCTAACCCTGAAGAATCTCAGCATTTCTTCTTCACGATTCGTAATCGTTGGAAAATCACTGGTAAGAGGAACAGAAAGGAGAAATGTAGCATTCCGAGTCGCGTGCGCAATTTTGTCCGCCAAATTATTCGTTTAAATTCTTCATTTTAACATGAAGGGAATAAAATGATCAAAAGAGGGGAGAATCTCCAACTCGGCAATAATTTTTTCCCTCTTCTTTTTCCTAACTGTTTGTAATGGAATTTTTGCGTGACTTTTAGCACGCTTAAGTGAGTCCTTAGACAGCATTAAATACAGAATAACCAAATATATTTTTTTACTCTTTTAAAACAACGATTCACTCTTGTTGCACACAGGCAAGGATTCTCTGCAATTTACATTTTTGTTTCTGTATTTGTATGCTCTCTCTTTTATATTCACATTAAATGTTTTATGAATTCAGAACTTTTTTGTTCTTTTTTTTTACCCCTCCTCCCAACCAGTTGTGTTCTTCCTTTTTAATCATGGCTCTTTCTCTACGGTTTCTTTATTTCGTCTTGTTTCTTTCTTTCTTCTTTTTTGTGAGGAGGGGAGGGGAATTAAATAAAAAAACTCAGAAAAATACAAATGTTGTTTTTAAAATGAAAAATGCCGAAAATCTGTTCGAAATAAAGTGTTTCTAAAAGATTTAGAATTTTATTGCTATATTTTTGTTATTTTATATATCTGATAGGATATCTTAGTATTATAGTATTAATGGTATTTTAGTACAATATCTAACTTTATACCTGAATCAATTTTTGAATGGTATAAATTTCGCTTACCTTCATTGAAAATTTTGTAAAAAAAAATTCTTCTGTTCTGCTTCTATTTTGGGGATAAGGGATTTAAGTTTTGTCGAAACTTTTCAGAAGATATTCCCTACAAATTCAATTACGATAGATTTAATTTTAAACCATTTTAACAAACTATTAAATTTAGGTAGTTATTTTATAACACATAAATTCTTTTTGGGAGACATATTTTTTTAAAAAAGCAACTTTTTTATTGTTTCTCCTGAAATATTCCTTTTTCACTAATCTGCAGGTTACTAAAATTACGATTTTAAAATACAAAATATTCATTTTTAAATCCCATTCCAATTGTGAAGGAAAAGAGAGTAAATTTTCCGGTAGCGTCTTTTAATAAATTTTTGAAATAATTATAATTCTAATTATATTTTTAAAACATATACATGAAAATTATCCCCTTAGTTATTTTGCTTGACACTCAGAATATATAAAATTCTGCTCTTATAATTTCTAAACACTTATTCTAATAAAACAACTCAGGTGAAAGCAGAAAAGATTTAAGCTTGAGAAATAAAGATTCTCTCAGCAGAGTGGTATAAACAGAAATCTTTTTTTTTTTTTCGTTACGATCAATCCATGTTCCTTTCACAGAACAGTAATATCATCTGCTGCTGGTGTTATTGTGCTTTTCAAATGCTTTTGTTTATTCTATTGATACCAATGTTTGATTTTCATTATTTGTTAAATAAACTGGCAGGCGATTCTGTGGTTGCTATAACTTCTCCATTAATAGCTTCTTTTCCCTGTTTTGCTTTCTTCCGTTCTTTTCTTCTTACATGGAACACTGAGTGAAAACAATTCCCCTGCTTTCTGTTTTCAACCGACCTCTGAACTTCAACATCTAAATAATAGTGGATTCCAGTTCGTTCTCATCGCTCTGCCACGCCCATGTGGATGTTCGAGATTAAAAGTGTGAGACTAATTCTAGAATTTAAAGGACACGCTTGATTTGTGTTTTCCCAAAGGGAAGTGGACAAAGCGAGGAACATTAGAAAACAAAGAGAAGGCATATAAAGCCCAGTACTTTTCGTTTTCATAGGTTTGCGTCGAACTTGAAAAACCTGAAAATTTTTTCATAAACTTGAGACCCTTCATTGAGTCAGTTTTAATGCTTCATTTTTTTTATTAGAATGAAGTGAGAGAATTCAGAAAAACTGACGATTTATTCTGTATTAATTGTGTATTACTTTAATAAAGTTTTCATAAATGTTGGTTAAGTTTGGGCATGTTTTGGGAATAATTGACATTTTTAATTACGGTTAGTTATTTAAAATTTTCTTGTTGGAATGTTAGGCGTAAATAAAAATAAGGTTATATTTTTGCAATTTTTTTATTTTTATTAAAAGTAAATAAATAATTAAATATTTACTTAATTAAAAACTTATGGTAATATTTTGCTGTCTCGTGTTTTAAAGTAGGTCTAAGCCATCTTCGAATTGAACAAAAGTTTCTATCCGAAAATTCAATATAAATTTGAAAAGTTCGCTACTATTTCTGGTATTGCATATCAACAAGTTATTAAATTTCTTTTTGAATGTTTATCAATGTTAAACAAAATAAATTGTCTTTAGTACTTTAGCAATCAAATTTCAAAGATGAAATGAAATCAAAATACAAATAATAAATCATTTACCAGATATTCAACCAGACAAATATTTTAATTTATTTAGTATTTATAGCAAACATAGTTCTTACACTAACTTTTCCAGTATCCTGCGAAAACATTTTTTAAGAGAATTTTTCTTCAATTTATTTTTCTGATGCTGAAATATTTTTTCAAATTCTAAATATGGATGATTTTACTATCAATAATCAATACGAGTGGCCCATAATTCTTCAACATTAATGTATCATTATCTGCAGAATATACTTGCATTTTGTTAATGAAAATTATTATCTTGTTATATATGTTTTTCACTCGCATGATATGCGCTATAATTTGTTTCTGATTAACTTTAACTGTAATATTTTAATGGCTAGTTTGTGACAACAGTGAAATATTATTCTTTTTTGAGTTAAAACCACGTTTTAAAAATTAAAAATATTTGTAGTTAGATTTGCTTACACTGCAATAAATGCGTTTTATAGCACAAGTTGGAGTAATTTATGAGACTTTTATTGATTTTGTCATACGCAGATACATAAATATTCACACATTTAGAATTAGATTCTTGGTCTGAGATAATTAACTTTATTTGCTTTTTTGCTGTCAAGAGTGAATGAATATGGTATAAATAAATAATAACAAACTCTTCATGAATGTATTGTAACAACAACAACAAAAATCTCCGAAGTATTAAAACTTCAAACTGCTTTTTACAGCACCATGACGAATTTCCTTTTTAAAAACCATCCAATGTATATAATAACACTTATAAATAGATGGAAAAAACTGCAGACGTCTATAAAGGTAGACTAATCCTAGACTTCTAACTCCACTGACCTATTTTAAAACATGATTTAAGAAGTGAGTGATGAAAAGAAGTGGGCAAAAAATGGACACAGAATTAGAACCCTTGACACCGGACCCACCTCTTACTCCCACACTGCAAAGCAAATAATGGAGCCTGTGGATGGGTGGATGAGTCTTATGTAAAAACATCGCCAGCCCATCCAAATGGACTGTTGGCTTCATGCCCATCCGTGGGACATAAGTAAAAGCGACATCACCTCCTGATGACCTCTGGCATCATTGAAGGGTGGAAAACTGGCCCTCATTACTGTCTCCTCCCTTCTCCTTGTAGCGTGAGCGTCGTCTTTTCTGGACCTCGCCCTCATTGTCCTATGGGTGTCCCACCTTTTGCCACTCTGACCGTGAACCGTGCCGCTGATACCTGTCCGAATACACCCGCTTGACCTGAATGGAACTCTTCTTCTTCCGACGCCCTAGGTGGAATTTGTCGCGGTTTTCCTTTGCGCCCACGCGCCTCCACCACTTTGTCCACCCGATGCGTTCGCTGAGACTCGTGTCCCCGATACCGCAAAAAACGGCCCAGGTTTTTCTGCGAAATCATTCATTAGCTGCCGCAAATGTGACATAATAATAAACAACAGTAATCTGGTGGTTGTGACACCCTTTAATTATTTTCGGGAGAAAACTGAGAAGAATTATTGATGGTATATGTAAATTCAGTGCTTCACAACCTTCTTGCATATTAGAAGCCCTTGTAAACCCAGTTTAATAAATGGTCTCAATTCATGCTCATTAGATATACGTCTAACGCGCAGAAACAAACTAAATTTAGAACCCATTGTGCATCTTGGAGGAGAGAAAGAGCAGTGGTAGTCTAGTGGTAAGGTCTCAGCTTCGGGTCTAAATGTTCCAGATTCGAAACCCGGTCCCGCTGAAGAATCGCTGTATAGGTGAGCAGGGTATGCATTAAATCCGACGTCGGGGGGCAAACGTCTTCTCTCTGGTGTGGTGCGGAAGGCTCCGGCTCAGGTACCTTCCTCGTCATCTGACCCCGATTCAAAATTAGAAGTCCGTCCCAAAACAGTCCTCTTATAACTTCGCCACGTGAGGTTAATCTAACTAAACTAAACTGCAGGAGGAAAAAGAACATGGTGTCACATCACAGCCTAGAACAAGGCGCAGTTGGACATTAGATAACCATTAGATATCAATCGCAATTGCGTTTATCGTGTGATTATGACACCTTGTGAAATGATTCCAACAGCTGCATTTTAAAGAATTATATTAAAACCTTTTGTTTTAGTTGTTTATCATAGCATAAAATTAACGGTGACGAGTTAGTAAGTTGGAACAGGAATTCTATTAGCAATATTATCCGTTATGAAGCTCTATATTTGAAACGAAAGTTGCTATATGTTATGCAGATCTTACTGTAGTCCTTAGACATAAACACTATAATACCATTAATTGGTAATGTGGTCGATCGTAGATTTCTCCCGTTGCTATATGTTATGCAGATCTTACTGTAGTCCTTAGACATAAACACTATAATACCATTAACTGGTAATGTGGTCGATCGTAGATTTCTCCTTACCCTCAACTTGAATTGCTATCGATTATAAAATGGATTTTACAAGATTCATAGTGCAGAAGTAAATAAATGTCGTTCAAACTGTTATAAAATTATCAAAATTCAAGCCTTGGTTTGTTGTAGGTCATTACTTATATTTTCCAAAAATCTGTGATATTTCTTATAGAAATTATCAGCCGATTTAAATCTAGTTGCTGAGCTAGTTTGGTGCATTTACTTTCTTAGAGAAGATGCTCTCACACTGAAGTCTTTTGCACTTGTTATCTGTTTTTTAACCACACACGCTTATCAACTGATAATCAGTTTTTCACACTTCGTCCATCACAGAATGGCCTATCTCTGAACTTCGGCTTATTACGAACTGGCTTATCTGGCTTTAACTCGTGTCACAGATGTGTGAGATCAGTTTCCTTTAAAAGTTCCTGAAGATAAATGCTGTCAATGATTTTTTGAAATAATGGATTTCATATAACTTAGAGTTGGCTGAAACAACAGCTGCATTTCTATCAATTTACTTATCACTGATAACTTATAATTCTGATTTTATCTGATTAAATTCTTGCGAATATCTGATTCGGAGATAAACTTCGTCTTATTACGAACTGGCTTAACTGGCTTTAACTCCTGTCACACATGTGTGAGATCAGTTTCCTTTAAAAGTTCCTGAAGATAAATGTTGTCAATGATTATTTGAGATTATGGATTTCGTATAACATAGAGTTGGCTGAAACAACAGCTGCATTTCTATAAATTTACTTACCACTGATAACTTATAATTCTGATTTTATCTGATTAAATTCTAGCGAATATCTGATTCGGCGATAAACTCAACCAAATTCATTAGCATCAGTCGTTTCATCATAAACAACTAAAAAAACGTTCAGATATGAATCTACTATTCTATTCCAACATTTTTTTCCTTCTATTTGGTCTCCACCCCAGAAATAAGCGAAACATCTCACCAACAGCTCACAAATCAGACCCCGCCCTTTACGAACAACTTGTTGTCTTATCCTCATTGTCATCTTTACTTCAATGAGTTTTGTCTCGGTTGAGGAAAATGTTTTTGCTTCACATTCTTCGGAAGAGGAACTTGTCGAGGACTAATGAAATGTACTAAAAGGTTCTTTCAGTTCTCTTCGGTTTGTTTTTATTGCGCAATCTTTCGACCATATTTGAAACTCATTATTTACATCAAAACCCGCATGAGTTGCTTTAATTTTTGTATTGAGACCTTTCAGTATTTGATATTCCACATTTAAAATGGAAATGGAAGAGTAGCTTAAAATTTCCCATCTAATTATCTAGCTTCCTTTTTCTAAAATGGAGAAATCGCCATCTTTCAAGCATAAAAGCATAAGTCCAAATATTTCGATTTTGAGATATAAATCTCATCGTCATCTCCAATTAATGTTCTACAGTCTGGAAAAACTCGCTAATTTCATTGCTGAGTAACAGAGATGGTCGAAATTGACTAAGTCCTGTAAGCATTTATAAATCACTAAGTCTACTTAGTGATTATTTTAGAAGATCAGATGACAATATACATAAGTCATTAAAAGGACTTAGCGATTAATTAGTGATTACCTCCTATTACTGGGAATGATATGATAATCGATTTCCATATAAAAAGAAAGTGGTACCACTAAAGTTTCATTAATGATATAAATCCCTGTCAAGTTAAAATAATCTGTGAATCTAAATCCGGAACTAATATAGAGATATTAACCCTATGAGCCATATCCCGCCTCAAACCGCCTCATTTGACACAGGCCGGATTCAGGCGGTTTCGGGTGCCTGGGTGAATTTTACCGGAGAAAATTAGTTCATTTCTTTGTTGACAATTGATCGTGCAGCCGAGGGTGTCGTCTTCCTAGAATTTCTGTAGAGAAAGGGAGGATTTCATTCTGATTTCTTGAATGAAAATTTACTCCAGTTTTTGAGGCACTTGAATTCTCACTCTAGCCGGGTTCAAAGAGTTAAGGAAGCTTTGAGGGACTAGTGGCAGAACCTAAAATTTTGAATTAGAGACTCTCCGATTAGAGACCTGATTCCACCGAAGATCCCCCATCTACATTGGTGCGCGTTCAATCCCTCGGGATCTCGCAGGTGTGGTGTGGAAGATTCAAGAAGAAGGTACCGGCTTAGATGTCGTCCTCGACATCTAATAACGAATCAAAAATATGAGTTCCGTACCGAAGAGTCCTCATGTTGCTCCAAACTGGGATGTTAATCTAATTAACCTAAGCCAGAAATCTCAAAGTTATTTAAAACGTAGAATAGACGGGTATTTTTTTTAATTGTACCGAAATGAGAAAAATGACGCCTTTATTAAACTGAATTTTCTTTCTCCTCGATAATTGATACTAAGTTTAGCTTATGAATGCTTATGTTCTCATTCCTTCATTATGCTAAGAGGGTTTATTTAAATATCTTGCAAATAATTCCATTCATTTACAGACTTTGGTTTCGGTAATGAACAAAATATTAATAAAATTGTTTGCTAGGTTTATTTTTAACCATTTATTTTTCGAAATATTTATGAAAGGCACGTTTCTGGAAGAAAAAAAAGAGTTTAGTTTTTTTTTTTTTTTTTTTTTTGATTAACGCCAATTTTGAAGACATTACACGAGAGCTATTTCGGGAAGAGCTTCGTCATTTTGAACTGTGTGCAGGCGCCACCTGAACCGCCAACCTTATCTTCGGGAGGACACTTGACTCACGACGGATTTAGCGTGTGCCATATCTCCATACACAGCGGATTTTTGGCAAAATCAGATTCGAGCTCGTGGTCTTCAGGCCAAAAAGCCGAGACTTTACTATCAGGCCACCGTAGCTTTAGAGTTTTAAAAAAAATCCCAATCTTCAAATGTATACCTACATCTGAGAACAATATTGAAAAATAATGCACCAATTAATAGTAAATTAAATTTATATGTATCAGAATTATTTGATAATTTACAAAATGCTTAAAATGCAGATGATTTTTCTTAATTATTTCGGCCTATTGGCAATAAAGTATGTGACAGAAACTCCCGTATTCAAGGTTTCAGGACTCCGAAATTCTTCTATGTGGGGTCACGACTCATATCTAAAAATAGCATGGCCAAGACTATCGGAAAAGATCAAATAAATAACTTGATATATCAATAAATGAATTCTTCTAGATTCCGCTGCTTACATTACACACAATTAAAACCTCTAGTCGTATGTATAAATAATTTTGTTACAGTCCGTCCATATCTCTTCCTCAGCGACCCAAACGGTTCCTGCCACGGATCTCATTTCGTGTATGAAACAATACCGTTTTAACGACTGCCCGTAAATTGGTCGTCTTTGGAAAATTCATTCTTCGCCGTGCTCACATTGTCCAAACCCAGGTCTCCAATTCATTTTCATAGTTCGAGCTCTGTGATAAGGGAACCCTGGGCCCCCTTTGCATATTTTACGTCTTCGAGAATCGACTCTCTAAAATGATCATAAAAATCACGTTTATGATCGCTATCCACCCTGCCGAATACCTTGCGCTCGTTTACACTGCGCTTTGGGGAAAAGATGTGAATCGGGAAGGGCTGCTGTATTTCCTCGTTTATCGCTCTTCTGGCCACTATCCCTTTCGCCAAACAATTAGAACGAATGGACCAGGTTCGTTATTTCAAAATGTATTGATTTCTTTTCGAAAATATTTTTATCTTTCAGGAAATAAGTTTAGAAATATTCAAAATTCAATTCCTATTCTTCAGGATTATTTAAAAATTTGCTACACACTAATTAAAAATTGCACAGATCCAACAGATTTTTAATAATTTAATGATTTATTTAAAAAATTATTTCTTTACTACATTTGGACTTGAAGGAGGAAAGTTCTTTTAATAAAGAAATTTTAATTAAACTATTTTAATAATAAGTTTAATATTTAATTGAATTTACGTTCAAAATTACATTTTAAAACCATTTTACCATTGCTCGTTCCCCTGATTTTTATAGAATTCCCCAACTTTTATTGAAAAATAAAAAAAGACCATTCATTATGGTCTTTTATAATAAGTTATTATAAAAGATTATAATAAGTTATTATAAAAGAAAATTTCAGAAAATGATAAGATTAAGTTCTTTAAATTGGAAGTGTGCATTGGAATTATAGATTTTAAAAAATTAGATATTAATGGGTTCAATATTATGAAAGCATCGTTTCCGATTTGAGAATGGAAAAAAACCACATACTTTTGTTTAAAACAAATCATTTTAGATTTATGATCTTCAAATTTTGTATAAGATAATTTCAAATTTCACCAAAAACTATAAACTCTGTTTTATATATTTTTTCAGGAATATAGGTTTATCATATCAGTTCTCCTTTTACGCGCAGTCTGAGAGAGAAATGATACATTTCGAATAATTCTCAAATGCAAAAATTTAAAACTACAGATTTCGAAACTAAAAGAATAATATAAATATAAATTTAATCTAATAACTAAATATATTAGCTTAGCTGTAACGATTTTACGCAGATATTGATAAAAATATATGAAGGATGCATAGTCAATGTCTTACTCATTTCTGTATGAAATAATCAAAAACTTATCTAATTACTTTAAATTTAAAAATGCAGATAGTAAATCTGATATTCGTAAAAAAATTTACGTAGATTAACGTTTTGTAATCTTCTCTATGGATAGTTAAAACTTATTGTTTGTGAGAGTGTAGAAAGGTTTTACTAAGAAAAAAGCTATTAAACCTATTAATCATAATTCATGATCGTAGATTAAAGGTTTCTAGTCTTATTTATGGATAGGTAAAGCTCATTGTTTTTGAACTCCTAGAACGGTTTTACTAAGAAAAAAAAACTGAGTTTAAATTATCCATCATATTTCAGGACTTCATTTTCATATTTCAAATTGTTTCTTGTTTATGATATTTCTATCCATTTAGAAATTTTTATATGCGCACAGTCATACCTTGAAATTCAACCACTTAATAAATTTTGTATCGATTTCACAATTTTATTTAATTTGCATTAATATCACATCCTTGTCATACCAAACATGCGATCTTCTTCCTTCCTGATCCAATTTCGAAAACTAATTCGTCAAAAAAGGCGAAAAAGTTACATATTATGTAAGATTAAAACAATAAACTACACCAACTCACTTTACATCACAATGTCATCTCACATATTACCCAAACCCTTCCGAAAACAAGCGATCGAATCAATTTTAATAATTCCATCCCGTTATCTTGGCGCATTTCCGCCAAAGCAACCCTTCAATCGCGCACTCTTATTCATTTTACTCCTACGAATGTATTAGTAAAATACCAGAAATCGCCCGATAAGTATGACTTAAGGAAGGCTTCCATTTTAGTGCTCAAAACATCATTAAATATTATATTCTTTGAAAGCTATTTCTGTGAATATATGACATTAAGCAATTTATGACTGCAACATAATTTCCGAGATTTATCGCTGTAACGGGAAGGCTTAGCTCCAGTGTCTGTGTACTTCTCTCGTAGGTTATCGCGTCGTAAAAGCTACTGGAATTTAAAAAGGACGCTCTGTTTTTACAAGCATAAATGTCTTACGAATGTCAGCTGTTTAGTTTTTATTTCGGAATGCGATATTAGGATACTTCCAATTCAGCATTTAATTAATTATGAATCCTCACAACAGACTTCGGAAGATCCAAGCTTTGAATGATTGTAACTAGCTCTGGCATGTTTTCGTAAGAACGGCAAGGTTTTAATTTAATCATGTCGCTTAAACTTCAGACTTATTTCAGACACAAATATTGATATCTGTAATATGAAAGGGGATATACAAATCTCTGACTGTCTGTCGATCTGTCTGTTACAAAAACTCTTCTAAAATGGTGAAAAGAGGCGACACAAAACATGCTTATGTCATTCCTAGGTCAGCAGTGCTATTTTCAACTTTCAAAAGCAGTTGATTTAAAATATAGTAAGGGAAATAATTATAATAAATTCCTAAATATAAACCGTTATTTAACTTGATTTATAAGCAGTTTTAACTTAGGAATGAATTTGAATTTACCATGGGCGAGGCCGGGTAATAAAGGTTAGTAATTTGATAATGCTGATTGCTGAATATTAGTTTTTCATAGTACTGTTAACTATGGGCAGTTAGAATGTTTTCATATCTCATAAAAATGAATTTGAAAATACTTTTTTCTAACAGTTTACTGATTACTATACAACTTTGTGGTACTAAAAAGAATGAATTTTTGAAGATTTATCAGATTACCACTGCAACCGGAATTCAAAACCACTGTGACTAGGAAAACACTTGAGTCAGTACCATATTCACTAAACTACCATGCCATATCATAGTAAAAACGTTTGAGTTCCCGCAAATTTAACGTACATTCCAGTGTGTATCGACAGCTTAAACGCAAATCTTGGACCTTCCGATAATGAACATCATGATTTGCCAAAAGTAAGCGAAACTAACAAAAACTTGTAAATGTGCAGGCCACAGTTGCTTGAATAAGGTTGAGGAAAACCTTAGAGGGCTTTCCAAGAATAAAGTAACTTTTAAGACTCGGAAAAGAAAAATCAGACGAGTAGTGTAGCAATAACTGCTGATGACCACTTGTGCTTGACCAGTTTCCGAAACTACAAGCTAAGAGTATTTTTTAAATACAATTGAAAGCCTCGAAAATATATTTATTACTATTAAACAACTTATAATGTCTTTCTATAACTTTCGTTCTAATCAAATAAATGGAACCTTTGAATTATAATTTATGCCAGTATCAAAAACAATTGCCAAAACTTGTTTTCTGCTGCAAATCGGATCAAAGAAAAATGTAAACTGTAAATTATATCTGCTTTAACAACTTAAGAAAACGTGTTAAATTTCCCGTTAAGACAAAAAAAATCCACTGAGATCAAAATCAGGAATTCCAAAAATAAAATGAATGTTTTTATGCCATATTTCCCTCTGTCCCTTGATCTTGCTGGCTTTTCAAATTAACCGTTACATAAAATCCCGTTCAGGTCTTTTTTTAAGAAAGCCATTTGGCGAACGATATGCACTGATTCATTGATTTTTCTTAATGCTTATCGTAATTTCCACTTGCAGCCGATTTGTGGGCATAGAGGAAAAGAAAGAAACAATTATCTGAAAGAATTTTTCTTTCAAGAAATGTTTAAACTTAATGAAACATTTTCTCGGGAATGCTTGAAGCTAATGAAATATTCTATATCTGTTGGTTTTTTGCTAAATTAAAAGGAAAAACAACTGCTTTATCTAGATTCTTGTTCATTGTAAATTTATATCAATACAGTTATGAAGAATATAATTTTCAACTAAATATACTCACTCATAATAGCATGGGCCATTGTAATTATAATGGCACACTCATTAATGGTCTCATGCTAATGTTATCGCTTGAGATGCAAAATTAATTATTATAAAAATAACTCTTAAAGAAGCAACCCTTATTATCAGCTTACATTCTTTCTATATTATTATAGCAGCAGAAAGCTGCAAGCGAACGCATCATAGATGAATAACATAATTTGTATTTCTAAGCATCATGAACCTGTAGAAAGAGTTCCATGGGATTGAACACCATTCGTTTTAACGATAGAGCTTTCTTTCACAGAACATCGATTATTGGTGAATGAAACAAAAGTATGTTCAAATCTCTCATTTGCATTCACAGCTGAATAGAAATCCTCTCTCTGAATTTGCACTCCACACCAGTAGCAGGACGTTTGATTTTCAACATCAGATTTAACGTGCACCAGGCGTATGTTTGTTGGAATTTGGTTTCGAACCTAGAACCCTCTGTACCCAAAGATGAATCCTTGCTACAAGGCCACCACGACCTCAAATTTACTTGAAGTCTCGAAAACTTTGCCTTGCTCAACCTTGCCGATATTTGTGAAAAAAAGTATTTAAGACATCGTTTTCAGTTAAGGTGTTAAAAATATAGACAATTATTAAATGCTTATTTAAATTCGATTTTATATTTAAATACCCTCAGTTAATGTTCCTTTTCTTACATATATTCCGGTTTTGGTTCCCTCGCAATTTATTTTTTACAAAAATTCAATCGTGAATTCTTCTGGTAATGTAAAGGAGAACGCAAGTAGAAAAGGTTTTAGTAACCCTATTCTATAAAAAAATAACCACAAGAAAACACTATATAACCAAGCATTTAAGCCACTTTCTTTAAAACCTAATAACCTTCACAATAGCATTACGCAATCCGCGAATTACTGTTGACCCAATCAATGGATGCAAGCTACTTCTAAGAAAAAAAAAATCTGAAATAAAAAAAAAACTACCATTTTATTTCCAACTACGCTGAATACCTTCTTTGTGTGTCCTCCCATTCACTTTTCAATGTGAAATGATTCCAAAACTTCATTTTAAAACGAACCCTAGAGCTTCGAAACCACCTGCCGTGGACAGTCTTTACGTCTATACAAACTCTTGTCAGAGCCAGATTGTCGACAGTGCATCAGATGGCATGATCGACGCAGTTGACATGTCCATGACATGACGATAGTAGATGGGAGGGAGGGGGATAGAGGGGGTGGAAAGATGTGTTGCACCATTGCTGGGAGAGGGATTGCGTTCTGTTCTTTTAGAAGTATGTTGTTCCACCTCTGCAAACTAGGGAATTTTGGTGGCACTTCAACAAAGACGAATTATGAGTTCGTGATCTTGTTGATAGCGGCATTTGTTGAGAATAATTTGTGGATTTCTTAGCAGTTTATTACCTAGATGTAATAGACTAAGTTGAATAAAATGTAGAATGCAGTATCGATTTGCAATTGAAAATCACTTTTTGTGCACAAAAAGATAGTTTTGTTTCAGATTCCTTGGATAATATCAATTGCTATGACTTCTTTATTATATTTAATAAAACTAGTAAAGTCTTATCTGTCTTTACGTTGTTTAATACAGTAGACTCCGCATAATTTGATCACTTCGGGACTTATGAATTTTGATAACATTAACCGATTGATAAGGATAACCGAATTGGGCAAAATCGATTATATTTTTATCACATCAAGGGAAAAGAAACAAAATGGAAAAGAAAACATTTACCTCAGCGCTATCTATAATTTATTTCAAAAATAACAATTGAAAAAATTCATTAATTTTTGCTTGATGACAATTATTCCTCAACAGTTCATTTATATTGTTTGTATTTGTATTGCTTTTTTAAATTTGTTGAACGATATTGCACGCCGCGTTTCAAAATATTAAGGGTTTGCCTCATTTCGGCGTTCTTTGGAGGGTTTTCTTCAACACATTCGTTCCCGTCGGAATCATCAACTTTTATTGCTTGTTCTTGCTTGGCAAATTTCCAAGTCTGTTAGTGTGGCAGGTACTGGAATGTCCTCGTCAATGTACGTCCATTTTTCATACTCTTCCTTTTGCATAAATCTTCAGCAGGTTCAGTGACAATTACTGCAATTAATAAATGGACGACCTTCAAGGAGAGGTCATGAAAAATAAACCCCGAAATTCTTGGGATGTGTGGGGGAAAGTGGTCTCCAGATGTTTCCTTACAAGTCCAGCGAGAAATTCTATAAAAGTCAATCGCTAACGATGGTTGAAAATGAGGGATCTGTCAATTCTCTACTTCAAAATTGATAACATTAAACGATGTAGTGATCACACTAAACGAATAATTTTGTGTACATTTGAATACGTTGGTTCGGACCCAGGAGTTTTTGATAGTATAAAGCGAATGATAACATTAACCACGATCACATTAAGTGGAGTCTACTGTGTATGGTGTATTAACTTATCATTAATAAAGCCTATTCACAAATCAACAATATTTTAAAAAGTACGAACGAAGTGCTATTGGTATTTATTAATTGATAATAATATAATTCTTTTGTATAAGAGAAGAAAAACAGAAACTTTTAATTTATTTTTAGCTTTAACTACTTATATGTTTCTCTCTTCAATATTTTTAAATAACATTTGGATTTTTCAAACCATTTTGACTCTTTTTATCAGTCAATTTGAAGTTTTAATTTAAAATTCTCGGATGACTTTAGAAAACACGTTTTTAATTATTATTTTCCAATTATCAGATCTTAAAATTTTTCATTGCCTATAAAAAAGACACCAACTGAAGCGGGAAAACCACAGTATCCAAGTTGGGAAAAAATATATTTATAACTCGGAACAAAACCTTTATATTTTCATAAATTAGTAATAACACATTTTACTAATAAATATTAATTGATAGACATTCCCAATTTTTTCTCCATAACACTTAATCTTAGTTCACAATATGACTACTTTTTTAAAAAAAATATCTAACAAAACGGCTATAAATTCAAAGATATCTTTTTTAATTTATTCGTTCATTCTTAATTTTTGATCATCATTGAAGGTTATGGAGCCCCATGCTATATATATTATTTTGTATGAAAAATTGTAAATTTTTCACGTTCACATAACAATTGGTGATACAAAATTAAAGGAAATTCGGAGAAAAATTTTTACTTTTAATATGTTTGAATCGTTTATTACTCTTTTTAAAAAATAAAGCGGTTCAGAGGCAAAAGATAATTTATTCCTGGCTCTGAAGTTCAAATTGAATATCTTATAAAAGAATATGTTTCCACATGCATTAAAAAAATTATAATCTTTCGTTCTAGGTAAATCTATCTTATTGTTTAAGAAACTCTTTTTCATTTCTGATTAAAGGTGAATTATATCCTCATGAAAATATCCATTATTAAGAAGAACTGAATAAATTCACAAAACCATCTCATATACTTCATTGCAACATAACTGAAAAAGCATGCCATTAAATCTTTTAACTTCATAATTCCATAATTTGATCCTTAGAGATATTTCTCACGGAAGACTTTCAAAAACACTAAGAATTATGTCCTTGAAAATTAATTTTGAATCATCCTCTTGCACTAATTACTCTCTGGTGGGTTTCAGCCAAGCAAACAAATGCATGAAGCTATTTAAAACGAACAAATGAGCGTTGAGATATAACCGTACCTGTAGCTACTAAAATTCGTCTTTCCCCATCTCACTCAGTCACTGTAACCGTCCTCATCGAACGACATCTGCAACTGGAAGATAAAAGACAGCTTCAGGTGGACTGGGAATAAATGATGGTTGAAATCACAAAAGAGTCCAAAAGTATACCATCGAACAGCAGAAATTCGAATGCAGAACGTTCTAGTTTGTTCGTGAATGGAGTTCGAATATTTTATTTTTCTGGGGTCACTCGTCTACAGATGTTTCAAAAGTCGTTAGTGATTTGGTATTTCAAATGAGAGTTGTAAAATGTTGTGTTGGTGGTGTGGAAGTAAGACAGTACATTTTGGTTATTGAAATGTTTTGCGAGTTTTCATCGATTCATTTACCTTCGGCGATTTTATAGTTATTAATTGTTAATTACTTTCCCTAGTTAATTATCTGTTAAGTTTTCGTTGCTAAGTAAAGAGTTTTTAATTGCTTTTTGAACCCGTAGACTGAATTCTACAATAAGTTCATGACAAGCTACTGTCTTACTAGTAGATTATCTATTCAACAAGTTTTTCTTTTAACTTAAACATACTAAAAAAAGTAAGGGAACTAGTTAAGATCAATGAATATATTATTGAAGCTTCATTCACTTTAGAAGGTTACCAAGGTATCAGTATTAAAATAACCTTTGTAGATATTAAGTAATTCATTGAGGGGGAAAAAAACGAAGGCTCAAAATTTTCATTTTCTTCTTTAAAAGTGCTTTCTTAGCAAAGCGAGATTTACAGCTGGGAAGCAAGCATACCTCATTTTTTTAATAGGTTAATTTAAAGGAAATACTTCAAAACTACAGCAATTTTGGAGATTCTTTTGGTTGAGAATAATTTTTAAGACTAAATATTGATAAAGAGCTTAGTTTAAAGCAAATACATTTTTTCCCGTCATGATTATACATTAACTTCCGTATTCAGATTTATCGCTGCTCTTTTAAGCCCTCTTTAATATATTCATTTATTTTCTGAAGACTTTTTGTGACATTATTTAAGGTATTTTTTGCTACGGATACGACATTCTTTGCAATTAATAGGAACACTCTGTGAAAAAAAGGAGCATTGAGATGAATTCTGCGCATGCGCATTAAGAAATCATTTGTATCTCCTGTTCTTTTTTTCACACAAATAATAGTGTAAGGTGCCAGAAAACAGAAAGAATTTAAACAACCAATGAAGATATCTTAACCGTTTTCGTGAGACTAAACAGAAACAAATACCAAATTTTTTAAATTTTTCTTATTTTATGTCTTCGTATTTTGATGGCAACGATTTGCGTTATTTTATTCATTTCATTTTTTGAGATTATCATGCTATGTTTATGATAGGAATTCGTTGCTGTTGTCTTCTTATTTCTGTTGTATTATGTGTTTTGAAACAAAAACGAAAAAAAATTTGGCCTTGGGACAATAAATCGTCCTCTTTAAGAAGAGCTCCGGAATTTAGTATACAAGAAATAATGAGAAACATTAATTGTCCGTTTAGAGACTTGGATCATGAAATATAGGGATAAAAGCGAAACATTCATCCATTAGTGAAAAAATAGCAGCGAATGTAGTTCGAAACCTGGATACTTGTTTCCCATTTATCACCAGCGATTTCTTTTACAGCTTTCACTTTGCACAGCAAAATGATAATACTTGTTGAAAAGCTGCAGCGATTAAGTTAATAGTGCAGTTAATATTTTTAATGCAACTATTACTCCTTTGAATGACGTTAGTGTAACCGCGTTAGATAATAATCGTCACTGATTGTACCAATGAATTGATTTTATTAGTGCTTACGGTTAAAAGTATTACCATCCATGGAAACAAAATATGCAGTTTTTTCTGTTTAACAGGTCATCCTAGTCTACATTTTTTACCATTAAGAATGTATTTACATGAAAATAATTATTGCTATTTAAAGTTAGCCCCCACCTTGTAAGATCACCCATATTGTGTGTTTACGAATCCAGTTCTGTTACTATTAAATCATGAAAACAGTACTACCCGGAAGAGGCCAGTGGAAAAGGTAGCTAAACCAATAGACCAGAACCACATTTGATGGATCCATAAGTGCCAACCTTCTAGCCCAAGCGATCGCATCGCGATTTCCTATCACTGCCTAATCAGAAATGTATTCAGGTATTGAGCAAATAACCAGAAGCTGTGTAAGTCGAAAAGATCCGGTATCTGATTCCGGTTCAGTAACTAACTCATCTCTTCCCAAATTCGCACCAGACAGATCATCTCTCGAAATGAAAACGATCCTATCCAAGTCGCTAGAGTTCTTTGTTTGAGCGAGCAGCTTTTACTGCATAAAAAGCATAAACAAATAATGATGATCTCAGCGCTCAGAAATTGCTCTGCTTTGTTTTCTTGCCTTTCCTTATACCATGCGGGCCTGTTATTTATCATTATTATTCGATATTCTATTAGACCGTAACCGAGCATTACTGGCGGACTCGAGTGAACGGCTTGGCGGCTGAGACGCCGACGGCCAAGTGGCCACGTGACTGTCATGAAGAGGAACAAAAGAGTGAAGAAATTGCTTGTACAAAAGAACAAGAAATCGGGACCAGAAAAATGCTTTAAAATCGGTGAAATAAAATTGGCTGGAATGGCTGGTGATCGGGAAAAAAACAAAAGCCACTTCTGAAATATACACCCTCCAGCTAGTTTATCGCCACGCGCACTGCGCCTGTTGCTACTGGGCATGGTTGATTTTTGAATGGATAGTTAGGGGAATCGCCGTTGCCCGTTCCACTTGTGTAATGGCTGGAATCTAAATCGCCGATCGAGACGGCCAATGCTTGAGCGGCAGGACTGGAAGGCGTAAATCTTAATAATGCCTTCGGGCGCGTTGTCCTGCTTAGAGCTAAAGTGGCCGGAGTTGCTAATCTGAAAATTGTTTTCTTTATCCCTTGTTTTGCTTATTGTTTTGGGGCGCATTTCATGGCTAATCGTGCTGCATACCATGCTTTGAGTCAACAGGATGTCCAGACACTTTTGGAAAGCGAATGAGTTCATTCTGTGGAATTGCGATAAGCGTGATTGATACGATTACCACGCCAAAAGCCATGCGGTACCAGCCAGTCCGAGGAATAAGCCACTGTCTGAAGATTCTCTTTTTCAGACAGACGCAGAACGTAATTGTTGTTAATTTCACATGGACTCGCATTTTCGGGACCACGCAAACAGTACCAAATTAATTCTGAAAATGTAAAACCTCACAAATGCTGGCATAATTAAACTTACACCAATGTTGCAATTATTTTTATTAATTAATTTATATTACAATTAATAATAAATTATAATAATAATAAATTTTATGGGACTAGTATTGTTAAAACATGAGACAATTCCTGATATTGAGTACTGTGGATTCGCGTTTTATGTATATACTCAAACAGAACCAGTAAATGTTCCGGAGACATAAAAGCTTTTAAATGGTGGTATAATTAACACTAATTTCCATTATAAAATTATATGACGCCAACTCTGTTAAATCATGAGCCAATTGGCATTCATTATTGGCAATCATTAAAAACAGCTTTCTAGTACAATGGCATAAATTTAATATTCGCATTTTAAAAATAATTATTTCTACATTTATTTAATTTCTAGATTAATACTTCTACATTATCATTAATTTAAATATTGAGGAAAGCAAAAATAAAAAAGTTCAGAACATTTACCATATGAAAGTTCTCCCTTAATTATGAATAAGAACTTTTTCATAAACTGCATTTGGTAATTTATTATTTAAATCACTTAAACTTTTAAACATTAAAGATTTTTTTTTTATTTCAAGAACACTGTTTAAATTATTCCTCTTTTTACCGTTAAAAGACAAAAAATTATTCTTCTAAAAATTGTCAAAAAGAAAAAAAAAATTTTCGAAATATGTCTAATTATCTTCACTGAGAAGCAAAAGTCAAGATTACTAAACAAGAAAGTGGGGAAAAAAATCTTTCTCCAAGGTCCACCATCAGATAACGTCCACGAAGGTATATTTATTTATATTCTATTTTTCCTGACGACCACCTTTTCAAGAACGGAGCGCCCCAGGAAAATATGCTCTTTTCAGGGCAAGGAGGCAAAATGTCATATACCTTCAGACACCCTTTTTTATAGCCTTCTTTGGTTGTTTGAGTATTTTTTTCCCCCTTCTCTCGAAGTCCATCCTGATATTTAAGTTTTGTAGCGGAAAGTTTCCCAGTCTAGAGGGGGAGCAGGGGAAATATGTTTTGCTTAGCCTGGGGCTACAGTTTAAAAAGCCCAGTGAAAGTCCGCATATGCAAATATGGACATTTGCAACTTATGGCAGATAACCGAAGGGTTACATTGTAAAAGGGGGAGCACAGAAGCTGGGGAGAAGGGGTTGTGGGAATGACGTAAAAAAGAGGTTCAGTAAAGATAAGGTCAGGACTGCACCTGCATTGAGGTGGGCCCGTAAAAAGTAAAAGCGAATTTTAAAGCGTTTAAGTTAAGTTGGGGATGTTAGACAATTTTTTTTTACCAACGAGAAGTGAGAATTAGGCTCTTTATTATTGATATAGCTATTATGAGCATGTTTTTTGCAATTTAATAAAATTTGTTTTTTGAGTACATATTTTTCATCTGTCTTGAAAATGAAAAGCGCTTTTTGGACTTTTTCTTACAAATCTACCATTGCTGTTTCAACATGCTTTGGAGTATTATCAAGAAAAAGTGAGGATTAGGCTCTTTATTATTGATATCTCAATTATGAAGAGTGCTTTTAATTTAATAAAATTAGTTTAATATTTGCCTTCATATTTTTCATGGTTTTTGTAAATAAAAAGCATTTTTTGTACTTTTGTTTATCAACTTACCATTACTGTTGCTGTCTATTTCGGACAGTTTCTTCTTGGTCACTGCATTTTAGTATCATTAAAATCGGAATATTAGCAATCGTTTATTGTCGAAAAGTTGACATGAAAATCATTGATTGGTACATATATTTTAATTAATCTTCAGATTATCAAGATTCAAGGGCCTATTTCTGAATTGTAAACCCATTTTTATTGATGAAATTACTTGTTACCGCCTCTTTGTCCGTTTATGGGCGAAACATTAAGATGAAATTGAATTTAAGAGTACATTTAACTATTCAAACTATCTCAATTCAGAGGTATATTTTTGAATTACAAACCAATTTCATTTTTAAGCACATAGATTAATATAAAGGCTAGTGCTCTAAATTTTTGGATAATGATTGTTTATTAATGATAATTTGCACTGCATGATATACCGTATGCGTGTAAAAATGTATCATGTAATTTACGTGAATAAAAATCTGGCATTTATTTGTATTGACGAAAATTCGAAATAGCTTCTCAAATATGCGAAAAAATTAATTTTGTTTTAATATAGCAGAAAAGAGTTATTGTTTTGGAAAAGTCTCTACCAGAATCCAAAGTTTCTTGCAAAAGAAAACTAATTACTCTAAGTTAAATAACAAAGTCTCAAACTACGTCTTAACACATCATTACCATCATATCAGCGGTAATGGAAATCATCTTTATCATATGAATATAATATTCTAGGAAAATATATAAAAAAAACATTCAGGAAACGAGAAAACATAAAACCAAGTGTCATTTTTATTGATGGTAAGCTCCTAAATTCTAAAATTATTTTAAACATCAGGCTCTATCAAACAAGGCTATGAAAAATTGAGGCTGTCAATGCGTGCGAGGAAATTTGACATTTTTCTTCGGATTAAACTCAACAATAAACCGTATCGTTTCAGTCGCTGATGAATCACTTCTGTGAACTGATTTTGCAAGCAATACTTGCATAAGCTGTTGACTGATAGCTACTGAGAATAAAAAAAACCATGAAAGAAACAAGCACTGATGAGCAATTCACATGCTATCATATTTCAAGATTCTTAGTAGCAACTTTCTGTTAAATACTCAAAAACCAACGTAAGAATCAAGCATCAGAATTCTTCTACGGACAATTGTTTTTAATTGGTTTAATATCAGTTTATTTATAGTTACACTGAAGAATAATTTACCTGAAAAGAAGATATGTTCCTTACTCTCACAATGAATATAAGACCGATAACTAATAAGGTTATTGATTTGGTTTCTGCCCATTATAAATAGAAATTAATTGTTAAAAACATTATTAGGCGAAGGTGAAGACCTATTAACTTGAAGTACAATCATACCAGTAAAAATACCGAAGGACCTATTTGTTCTTATATAAAGTGTTCAGCATCATCTATCTGAAACTTCTTCAGTGTTGCCTCACCTACCACTTGAGTGAATATTAAGGCACAAAAAGCTGTTAAGTGATAACATTTACGTTTTAAACAGAAATATTTATTATTCAAGATTTGAAATAATTTAAAAGACAAATTTAAGAGCAGTTCAGTTTTTTTCAATGTATTAACTAACTAATTTAGTGAATACATGTGGGAGAGTGAAGCAATTACATAAGATTCTGTCGGATTCTTCAATATCTTAAAAATTCATTCCATATACCAAGAATTGTAAAGTTTCATTAAAATTTCCAGAAAATATTTTCCAGCTATATTCTTTTTGAGTATTATTAATTGATGATTTATTGGCCTATTTTAATTTTCTATCTATATGAACGTCATCGATCTCGAAAAATTTATGAATATGTGATAAAAAATTTGTGGTAAAATCTTTCACTTAAAATACCTAGTTCATGCTTGAATAGTAATCGAATTTTTTAATAACATTTAAAATTATCCAGTAACCACCCGTAACAAATCTTGTTCACTCAGACTTTCTCCTACTAGCGTGTTCTGAGATTTGTCCAGACACAAGATCTTTCTCTTGTTTTTCGCTTCTTTCCCTTTGGAGTGTATTATTTGTAATCATGGCCATTGTGAGAGAGGGAGGGGATCTTTGGTGATATATAGACTCAGAGGCCTTTTATCTTCCGCTTCACCTGGAAATGTAAAGTTAGTGACATATCAAATGTAATGTACCTAAATTTAGTTTAATTACAATATTTATTACTCACGCCATCATGCTGTTTAAAGACACTTGACTTTTACCTAGTGGGATGGGAATTTGTAATCATGTTCTTAAGATGCCTATGTAAAACAATTCATTTAGAAGATAAAATTGTGCTGTATAGACTGTACTCCATTCATTTTTATATATGATCTTAGAATATTTTCACGGCCGACAAGGAGTCGTGAGTATAAAATTTCAAGAAGTTCTAATCTAGAAGAAGCAGGTGCCACTAAAAATGATCCTCAAAAAATCTTTTTATTCCATATAAATCTGAAAGCCTTCATTAGACAGACACTCGAGACAGCGACAAGCAAAACTCGACCTTTCCAGAGTTGACCTCAAGACCAGGAGGACTGACTTCAAGGATGAATTTCCACCGGCAGAGCGGCTGAACTCGCGCGTGAAAGATATCTATTAGCGAAATTTCGCTGAATACAATCGAGATCTCGAAAATCTCTCCTTCGGGAGGAGGATCGGCGCATAAGAAAACGCACCCCTTCACTTCAGTTCAGGGAACACTTGAGTGAACTTCTTCCGCGGATAAACGCACCTCGGATCGCGTAATAAATAAATAGGCAAGCGAACGGCGAAAGACGAAACTTGTGGCGGATGGAGCCTGGGGCCACATATTCTTTT
Source organism: Araneus ventricosus (assembly GCA_013235015.1). Taxonomy (NCBI): domain Eukaryota; kingdom Metazoa; phylum Arthropoda; class Arachnida; order Araneae; family Araneidae; genus Araneus; species Araneus ventricosus. Next base: position 515,236 of record BGPR01000447.1, read on the forward strand.
GCTATTCATCACCCTTGTCAAGACGAGCGGCTACCACTACCTCAAGAAAATGACGCCTCTCTCGAGGAGGCCTGCGCCCATTTGGACGTGCCGTGGCACACCCCCACAGCGCGTGCCGCCACACGACACAACTGGTTTCGGCTGCAGGTGAAGTTGCCTCACCTGAAGGAGGCGAGAAATTATTTGGTAATGATCGCAGGCTTGGAGGACCTGCAGATATCTTGCCTTCGGCCTGCCAGGGCTGCAATTAAAAACGAACCGTCGCTTGCTGCTGCCGTGGTGCCACAGGGAGGACACCAATAGCGCAGGCAGTGTAGTGTCGCACCAAGGTTCAGTTGCACCTACATTTGTTTAGTACTATGGTACAGATGTTTTCTTGTCGCTAAATGGAAAGAGAAGGTTGAATATGTAGGAATATGTTCCGATCCTAACGCTTTACCTTGGGTCAGATTTCAGTGGTGTCCCAAGCATCACCAAAGATGCAGGCAATATCGTGCGTTACATACAAGGCTGTCTTTTTCAATGGGTTAATTGGGCTATAGTTCTGGAAAGCTATTATCCAAGGACGCCTAAAAATGCACTATACTGATTTTATTTAAATTTTGGACGATAGAATATTTAATATGATTTTATATGTTATATTAATAAATATGATATATCACTTTATATGTTCCTCAATTATTTTATTAGCTATATATTCCCATTGGGCCACAGACGCTCAAATTCTTAGTTGCGGTCCTGATGGGGTGCTAAATTGCTATAGCCCAGGGCACTCAAATTTGTTAAGACAGCCCTGATTATATAGATTCAATTACATTAAGATTTTAGTTAATATTATAATGCGAATCTTTGAGTTGCTAAATAAGATGGGTGTATTGAAGGATAAGTTAGTTGCTTTAGATGCTCTAGATCTGCAGAAGGAGGACATCAATAATGTAACACAGCAACATTCAGTTGCTCTAAAATTTGTTTAGTATTATGGTACAGATTTTTTTGTCTTGTTAAATAGCAGGAGACAATTTGTTTATGCGGGAATATGCTTCCTTCCTGAGATTTGTCTCCTTCAGTTCTCAAAGACTAACAGTTGGATCAATTATGGTAGTGGTGTCCCACGCCCAAAGCTGTAGGAAGCGATAAATTAGAATTCAAAGATACAATTCCATTAAAATTTTACTTTATATTATAACACTTATTTTTTGCGTAGCTAAATAATGGAGATGGGTTGAAGGAAAAGTTGATTTTGGTACTCTGCAGCTATAATTAGAAGCAAACCAGTGCCTCAGTGGTGTCAGAGGTAGAATTCCAAAGATATAGATGGTATCATACTGTTCATAGATTCTATTCTATTAATAATTAACAAGGTTCAATTGCTCAAAATTTTCTTACAATTGCTTAATAGAGAACATCTGAGCATTAAAATACGTGTTTTTCTAAAAAAAAAAGTTTCAGCCTGCTAGTGCTGGATTAGAAACAAGTTGCAGTGGATGTGGGCAACTTTCACTAAAATTTTGTATATTGAGACTTTAATAATTTAAGTAGCATTTTGAGTCTGAAATTTAGTGAGAAGAAATAAGCATTTAAAAAAAAGTAAATTGAAGGGAAGGGAGATATTGTTAGTTTTGGATTAGTTTTAGTACAATATCTAGAAACACTATAATTTTTTTTAATAGTCTTTACAAAAATTGGAGAAGTTATTAAGTATGGAAACAAATCAGGACTTAAAATTTAAAAAATAGATTAGAATATTTTGCTTTTTTTCATCTAAAAAATGAACTTTTCATTAAAATTTAGATCTGTAAAATCTATTGAAAAAGGATCTAAGATTGTCAGACAAGATTGGAAAGAAAAGTATCAATAATGACAGTCATATGTAAGGCAGTCTAAAATTAAAAATTCTCAAAAATTTCATTCTATAACAAATTAAGTAGCTTACTTCTTCACTTGCTAAAATGAAGTTAATCCGCTACAGGAGAAGATAATGCAATAGTTATTTGCTTTGCAAAATCGGAATTTTGAACTGATATGGATTGCTTTATTAATTATAATAGGTTATCGTTTTGTTATAAAAGAAAGTGATTTAAATTATGACAGCCAGATGACTAAGAAACTCTCATGCTGACACTCATGGAGATTTGAGCCAGCGCTCATCCGATCACGAAACCTAGACACAAATAGCAGATTGACCTCCCCCCAGCCCTCTCACCACAATTTCTGAAATAGAAAGCATTGAAAAAAGATAAAATGTTTGTGGAGAAAAGTCAATTTTAAGTAGTTGTAATATTATTTTAAAAGGACGGTGATTAGTTTTCTCAACTTGGGATTTATTTTAAGAAGGCTTTAAACGATTTACTTCTCGTAAAAACATAAGTCAAAAGGGTCCAGAATTAATGTTTACAAAGGAAAGAAACAAACATTATGAAGCTATTATAAATAAATTAATGCAGAACTCTGCACACGGCTAGCACATACTAAATGATTTTTCTCACGGAAGACGACGGGAAGAAGAAAAAAATCCCTGAGGTTCCAACTTCTAGCACCCACTCTGCCGAGACACATTTATCCGATAAAGTGGAAGGCTAATCTTTCACCGTCCTGTAATAATCGTAACCGTAACTTACGAGGCGATTGGCAAAAACAAGTAAATAATGGAAGCGAAATGAAATGAAGAATAACAACAAAAAAAGTTGGCGTTCTCCCTACCCCTTTTTCGGTCGTAGGCCTCTGAGACAATGGTGTGGAACAAGACACGTTCCGGAGTTTGAGGCAAACGTGCCGGAAAATTGGAAAAAACTTGTTGCGCTTTTGTTCAGAAACGGTTGAGATGCCTTTTAATTGGCCTTCCTCTCCATGTGCCCGTGGGTGTCAGGGAAAGGCCCTCCCCCCTCCTTTTTATCCACGAGATGTCTTAAGTTTCGTCTCATCCGTCCTCACCTCGCGTTCGAACGTTTAAGAACATTTTTTCTCGCCTGGTTGGGTGGGAAAGAATCTTTCCTCGCTTCTTTTGCAGGTATTTTTGAGTTTGCACACATTGCCTCTATCATCCGTTTCGTTTTTAAGCATATTAGTGAGATAATCCTTTAAAAAATTGATTAGCTTGTACTGTTTGAGATTTGGGAAAATAAATTGATTTTAGAATTCCGTTGTTTCACATTTCTTCCCTGACCTAGGGAATTAAATTCTATTAATATGTTATGCTCACCTTTAATGCATTGATAATTGGGAGAAAATTATTGTCGATAGCAAACCAGTTTTCATATATACTATGATGGCACTAAATTACAATTGCACGCAGAAGGATTTCAAATGATCAAGAAGAAATAATCTCGTTTTTTCGAAATTAAGTTTCATAAATATGTTTATTAACTCTACTGCATTGAGAATTCGGAGAAAGTGAATGATTTTTGCGAAAAATTAAATCTATTTTTGTACCCAAATCAGGACTGCATAAACTGTACAGACTGTTGCTTCGCTATCCTTCTCTGAACTAAAGGGTTAAGTTTTATTAACATTTTAAATTCATCTTTACTGAAATGATTACTAGACGAAAATGAATGATTATTGGGAGAAATTAAGTCTGTGGTTATACATGAACTCTAGTGGAACCAAATCATAAATATTTGCACAAAATTACAGGTTGTGAGGATAACGATTTTTTTTTTATTTTAAAAGCTTTCTTATTTTAATACACATAGATCAGTTCACAAAATACTCGCACTACAGAAAAAGGACCAGATTTTTAAAACTCCACTATATAACGATTTGTCATGGAAAAAACTCGGGTGAAACTGCTAAAATTTGAATTTAAAACGTTGATTTGAAATAAAGTGGTGATAGGAATTAAACAAGCTGTAAGTGACTTTTTTAAATAAAATTTTAAAAGAGGGGTAAAACAGAAAATTCATTCTTTTTAAAATTTTATCAAATAAAAACTAAATTGTGAAAATTAGTCTAAAATGAAAAATACTGCCTGTAGCTGAGATGTTTTTATTTATTTATTTTGTAGCTACCACAAATCTAATGGTTTTGCATCGGAAACATTTTAAAATTTACTTTTTTAAGCGAGTTGATCACCCTCTTCTATTCGTCTAATAACACAGGACAACAACCATTTTGTTGCCCGTATGATTTTAGCTAATTCTTATGTACTTCCACGCTCTGAATTCGAAAACCCAATCAGAATTTGTCTATCACCCTCCAATTTTATGCAACATGAACTCTCACTAAACCCTCTGTCCACTCCTTTCTTTTATTTGAATTAATATCGTTGCCAGGATATTTTTTGTTGCCTTTGAGATTTTAACTGATAATGGTGTTTTTATTGTCACTGAACCCGAATATAATCTCGAAAAACCTCTATAACATACTGTATTTCAGCAACACTAGTCGTAATTGCTTGCATGTACATGGAAAATGTCATTGAAATATGCCGGATCTTGTGTCAAAAATACTTTTCGAAGAAATTAATTGCCGGCCAATAAGATAATGCTTGGGTTTGAAATGCTCTTACCCCACTTGTGAAAAAATCTTATGCACTTTATTTCGGGTGCAGTACAGGTGATCAGGACAAATTTGGGCCCCTCACAATGCCTGCAAATCATGTTGTTCTGATATGACCTCCTGGCTGAAAGGGTTTCGTCATATGCCATTTGCTCTTCCAATGGTTTGGAGAGAACCGAAAAACCATTCCACAGATTGCTATTTTTGTTTGACAGATATTTCAGGACTCACGTCGCATTCGAGGCATACAGTCGTGTATCCAAATCTTCCATCAGCAATCAGGCCTGTGACCCATAGTTCGGAACTATCTATACCGAAACCAACGGAAACCTGGAGTCTAGATGATAATGATGATATTGTACCCAATTCCGTAGTAGTGAAGGAAGCCGAAGATGACCAGGTTCCCATGTATGCAGATGTCCAAACCTCGCCTATGCCTCACTTAATAAGTCGGTCTGATCTCAATGATTTGGTGCGTGATCTTAACTTATCCAAAAATCAGTCAGAGTTACTGGCATCAAGACTCAAAGAATGGAATCTCCTTGAAAAGGAAACCAAAGTGTGTTCTTTCCGTAAACGGCAACAGGATTTTCAAGATTTCTTTTCCCGAGATGGTGATGTGATATTTTGTAATGATGTTGACTCATTGTTTAAGGCTCTAGGACTACAACATAAACCTCAAGAATGGCGTTTGTTTATAGACTCTTCAAATGTCAGCTTAAAAGCAGTTCTGTTACACAATGGTAACAAGTACCCTTCGATTCCTGTCGTATATGCTGTTCGTATGAAAGAAACATACAAAAACTTGAAGCATATGTTGTCCAGTATTGAGTAAAGCAAGCATTATTGGCATATCTGCGCCGATTTAAAATTGATTGCCGTCTTAGTTGGATTGCAAGCAGGCTACACCAAGTTTTGTTGCTTTCTGTGTCAGTGGAACAGCAGGGACAGAAAAAACCACTACATCAAGAAAGTGTGGCCCAAGCGACAGTTCCTCATAACGTGTGTGAAGAATGTAGAGAACGAACCACTAGTTGCTTCAGAAAAAATTATCTTGCCTCCATTGCACATCAAATTAGGTTTGATGAAGAATTTTGTTAAAGCGATGGACTGTGGAAGAAGAGGATTTCAGTACTTATGTCTGAATTTTCTAAAAGTGAGTGAAGCAAAAATTAAGGAAGGCATATTTGTTGGGCCTCAAATTAGACAACTAATGAAGGATCCGGTGTTTGAGAGTAAACTGACTGAGAAGGAAGCCGCAGCATGGACATCGGAAGGAGTTAGCAAAAAACTTCCTTGGAAATCACAAAGCTAAAAACTACAGGCAAATCGTCAATAACTTGCTAAAGGTCTACAAAACCATGGGATGCAACATGTCGTTGAAAATCCATTTCTTGCACTCCCACTTAGACTTCGTCCCTGAAAACCTTGGATCATTATGCGACGAGCATGGTGAACGGTTCCATCAGGATATCTCGAATATGGAAGCTCGTTACCAAGGGAAATGGAATCCCAAAATGTTAGGCGACTATTTTTGGACATTGAAAAGGGATATTACTCAAGACAAGCACAGTTGATAGGACAAGTACACAAGAAAGTGAAGATTTGTAACATTTTAATATGCCTGTGTAAATATTGCAACCTGAATATGATTTCCTAATGTATATAATAAGAGTTACTGCTTTGCTCAAAAACTATGGGTGATAGAAAACAACGGTTAACAAATTTGAAATCAGGGCACAAAAATACATACGTATAACCCTTTCTTTCTCGAGCAACATGAAAAAAATTTGTTTTTGTTGTCCAGTGTAATCTATGGTCATATAACACAAACTGAATTATCTGTTTATAAAAGCATAAAATAATGCTATATTGTATTATTGCAATATTATCCAACTTGAATAGCGCCAGTGCTGAGAAAAATAAAGAGGTCAGCTAAATTGAATTCATCTTTCGAATTTTAAAAATAAATAAATTTCGAAGCAATGGGTTTTTTTTATTCTTGCTTATACGGTCAAAATATTTTATTTTGTTTTCTGAAAAATAAGATAAATACAGGAACTCGCATGTTAATGGTTGGCATAGTCATAACCTTGCGTATAATTACTTTTGGTGTTTTAACTTGATTTATTTAGCCTTTCCAAATCTAAGTAATATCGTTTTACATTGTAAATAATAAAATCAATCTCTTCTATCTTTCTAAAAGCAGAAAAAAGAAGAAATGTTAATTGAATTAAACCATAAAACGAAAAGAATGTATTTTACACATGTGAGAACGAATATGCATAGAGGTGGCTCACTGGCCTGTTCTAAACGCTTAGTAACGACTTTCAATGAAAAATAGAATGATTTGAGCTGATACGTCCATTCTCCCTCAAGCCACTGTATTGCTAAAGATTCTGATGTTTCTTAAGCATCTGTGAGAAAATTGCAAATTTTTTTTATCTAATCAGATTTTATTGCAGGATAAACAATGCCTTCTCATCATCTCTTCAAAAACATCTGATAAGAACCATTTAAACCAGAATGATGAATAAAAAATGCACGTGATGATACCCGGCATGCATAAAAATGCATATCAATTAAGATTTAAATATGTTTTATGAGAATTTAATTCATGTCAATGGTATTTAATCTTTTTAATTCGATTTATTATTATATTATGAATTTCATCACAGAATATTTTTATCGATAGATTAGTTGGTGGAAAGTGCAAAGCAAATATTCCCACTTTCAACAGTTCAAACACGTCAGAGCTTTTGATGTTGCTGCCATCTTAGTGAAGCCATATGATGCTAAATATCATGAATAAATAAACAAAAAAATATTTGAAATAAATTATCCAGAAAAACCTTTCTGGCAATGGTCGAGATAAAATTTTAAAATAATTTGTTGTTACATAAAATTCAATAAATTTTAAGTAAGTTTTGTGGAAGCAGATTTTCTATAAAAAATAGGGATAGATGTTTTGCTTTGCATTTTTAGTAAGAAAAGAAACATATAACAAAATTAATCACTTTTCATAGAAAATAATTTCACGTTAAATACAATAGAAAGTATAATAATTAATGAATAACTCAGTTTTTGTAATAATGAGCTATAATGCTGTACAGGAAACGAAACGTACTCCACTTTTTAAACTCTCACAGGTGATACTAATATTCACTCTCAAAATTTCAAAATTCAGCTCCTTTTAGGAACAGAATGGAGAAAAGTTCTAAAAACAGTGAATAAGAGTTTGTGCATCGTTTCGAAATCACATTATAGAAATTATTATTTTCTTTCAAAAATACACTTATTGGACACGTGGTAAGTCCAGCATTAATTATCCATTTTAAACGGACCAATTAAAAATTCTTTGTGCGCAAAAAGAAGAACAACTATTTACGAAAGAAAGAATATATGAATTTTTTATATAGTTTTAAAATAAGCTTCTAAAAGTTAAGAATTGCACTAAATGCCTACACTAATTACTGATCTAAACCTATTAAAAAACATCCACCTAAATTTCAAAATGCTACACCAACTAAAGATCTTGTTTAGGATAGAAAAGAGAAAATAATGTTTAAGAATAAATAATAATTCTTACATCTGTTTTTAAACAGTTTATAGCAATTATCAAAATATTACTGACTAATTTCCGGGTTAACCAGATCAAGAATCAACACTCCATATCGAATTTCTACAAGAGTTAAAAAAAACCTTTAAAGAAATAACATTAAATATCAATGAGAAAAATGCTAAACGAAAGATACCAACAAATATAGCATCATTTTTAAAAAATTAGTTATGTTAAGTTTCAGTCTATTCCGTGAACATGTATTAATTTTCGCGCTAATCTGAAAGACAGTTCTGTATCATCCACTCGCCAAATCCAAAATTCCTCTACAATCAAAAATCTTGTTTAAGCTGAGAAAAGCAAATAATTTTCTAACTGAAAAAATTCAGCGAAACCCAAATAGTTTCTTTAATATATTTATAGTAATTATCACCCATTTTCCAGAAGTATGCGCCAGTTTTTAACCCATCAGAAAAAAAGTTTTATCCTTTCTCCAAATATCAAAATTCTCCCCCAAGTAACGATTCTTCAGGGATACAATGCAGACGGGAAGAAAAAATAGCTGAAAATAGACAGGATTTAAGCATTTATATCATTTTAAAATCAGTTAACAATATTTTAAGTGTTATTTTATATTTGAAAAGAACATGCTAATTTTAGTGCTAAGCCAATCAACTAAGAACCACCCACTGTTGAAATTTCATAAATTCTGGCAAACTAAAAATTCTTTGTGAGCACAATTTTAGAAAACAGAAAACGTTCCATGAACAGACAGAACGTTAACTCTTATACTATTTCAAAACAGTTTGCAAAAATTATAAGTTCTGTTTTTTGAATATGCTAATTTTCTGACTAAGTTAATCAAATAAGAGCCACCCAGCTGCCAAATTAGAAAATTCTGTCCCAACTAAAAATTCTTTGCGGGTACAATATAAAAATCTAAGAGTTCTAAAAAGAGAGAGAACATAAACTCTTATACTTATTTAAAATATGTTTACAGTAGTTATAAGTTCTACTGTTTTGCTCCAATAGCACATAATATTTCATGCTAAGCCAATCACATAAAACCTTCCCTACGTTCACATTTCAAAATTCTCCCTTGTGTAGTTAGTGAACGTAAAGAATACTGGGAGAGGGATAAATGCTTCTTTGCTAAACCAACGAAGAATTATCAATCTCCAAATTTCAAAATTTTGCCACGGCTAAAAATCCTGGGCCAACACAGAACAGAAAATAAATCGTCAACAACAACAAAATAAACAATAAGTTATTCCTTACTATCCTGTTTGTTGTATTTGTCAGCCTATTTTGGAATCATACTCTGATTTCTGTTGTAAGCCTATCAAGAATCATCAAATTCCCAAATTATGCCAAAGTAAAAAAAATTCAAGATGGACACAGAACAATAATCGGATCTCCAACAAGAAGCAATTAAAGTTGCTTTTCCGGGATAATCGTAACGTTTATCGGACTATTCTATGAGCACTTGCTAATTTCCATGCCAAACCGATCAAAACGAACCAGCCACTCTACAAATTTCAGAATTCTCCTCCTTTGGGCAGTCGTCGGATGGAAAGAATGCTCGAAGAGGGGGAAAAAAAGCTTCTTTGCCATAACCATTATCCGCGGAATTCAGCGGAAAACGACGTAGTGGAAAATAAGTAAACAATAAAATTGAAATGAAACTCCCGAGACGGGCTCTTCCCAAAGACGTGTGACCCAACGCGCGTATGATTTTCCGAACAGGTTTTTTCCGACTACTAAATGCATTCGCGGGTAGAACTCTTCGACAAGCACCCACTGCAACAGATGAGAAGATGCTTTTTTCTTTCCGTGTGTACTTCACACTGGTAGCCGGCACGGGATGGTAAACCCGACCGCATACAGTGTCCAACAAACGCCGAGCACTAAACTCTTCTTGGACGATACTTTTTTGTTATGGTGGTCTTGGGAAAACAAGAACAGTATGGCTTCTACGGCGATGGCTATTTTAGTGTGATTATTATGTTGTTGTTGACTTATGGACTATTATTATAATGAAAGGTAAGCCTTTATCTCTTTAGTACTTTTTCCGATAGTGGTACTTAAAAAAAATGGGAGAGAAATGTACTTTTTATCAACGTTTAGATCAAATTAAATTAACTCCGTAAATCAGCTTTAGCGATAAAAATTTAATTTGGATTTTTCTTTGTTGGCTCCTGTTTAATATTTTTTATTCGCAATTGGTTTTCTCCTAATTTAATTTACCGCATTAGCAGTTAATTAGTCATTATTTTTTCCATTTGAATTAAGTGTTTAATTAGTTACTTCTGCTGATTATTTTTTATTTTGGGATTTTATTTTTCGTGATTTCCAATCTTATTAATGCCTTCCACGCTTTTGAAATTATTGCTACGCATTTTCTTGACTATTGGTTTCTTTAATTAGGGAAAATACTAATGATTTTAATGTTATTTTCGCATTCAATTTAATGAAAAAAGAACATTTGAATTCTTATTTTTTTTTGTTGATTGTTTTCCAATTAATAAAATATATTTAAATACTACCACTTTATATAAAATTATAGAAAAAGACCTAAGGAAATATTCTCTCTGCACATCAGAACGTTTAAGCAATAAATCTTTTTTTTATGAATAAATCATTTTAATCATTTAATTTATATGTAAACAAACATTTCTTCTTCTAATTGTAAGTATATATTTCCTTTATTTAAGAATATTTTAATTTATTTGATAGTCATATTCGTTAAAATTTCCAGATAATTGCAGTTCATAGTATTAACGCTGCATATATGTGACTTATAATCATATTTCCTTTGAAAATACCAGATTATAATTTAGTTCAAATTTATGCCGTTAAAAGATTTGTATCTAAGATATTACAGTTATTTAAGAAAGGTTAAAGCATTTCAATATTTAAGTATATTTCTATCAAATAGTCGCTCTAGTGATACTTAGATTTCAGTGAAATTTAAAGCACGTCCTAATACTAACTGCCTTTAACTTAAATGCCAGATTCTCAAAAGATTTTCATGAATATGCATTGAAATTTTTTTTTTTTTTTTTCGTCATTCATTTTGACTCCTAATATCAGTTGACATATTTGATCCGACGCAGATTTAAAGTGAAGGAAAGTTACTTTGCTTCCGATTAAAACTGATTCTTGCACATGGATAAATATTTCACAACAATGTTTAAAAAATATGTGCTATTGTGAAAAATTAATATTTCATTTAATTTTGAGCTCTTTATTTAAAGAACTCTCATTTTCCATGCATAAACATTTTTCATGTTTTATAATTCACATCTAAAAAATCTAATCGGATAAATGTTAATGCTATTAAAGACTATCTCGAAAATCTGAGAATAGCAAAAAACCCATTTAATTTTAAAATACAACACTAAAACATTTAATTAAAATAGGACAAAATATAGACATGCTATTTACTGAATTTCTTAATTAGTAGGGATTTTCAAGATTTAAGTTTTGAAACTTTTTTAATTAAAACATTTCCTGTGTATTTTATTTGTATTTTAATTGATTCAAGTGAATTAAAAAGTTTTTTTTTAGTTGCTAATGTAAACGATTTAAAAGTAGGAGTTGAGATTCTCAAAAAATTTCAATGTTTAAGACTATTTACCTGAAAACTGTTCATAATCATGCAGAAAAGGATTATATTGCTTATTGGATTCAATTTTGAACTATAATGCATTACTCAGTATAGCATTTTTATTGTTTCTATTATAACATAAAAACCAAAAAAAATTTCACTAAATATTCTGAAGATTTTATAAGCAAAAAAAAGCAAACTTGTGTAGTTCATACATATAATTATTTGTTTACTAATTAAATATTAATAGGAAACATTCTATAAATACACATGTTTATTAAAATTACACTAGTTAAAAACAATAATAATTTATTTTTATTTGAAACTTGTGGCTTCGTAAGCGTTAGCAAGCTATGAAAAATAGAATTATCTTAATATTGAAAAAAACTACCCCTTGAGTATTAAATATTTCATTTACATGTGTCACTGAAGTAACAATTATGAAACTTGTGGTTACGTAAGCTTTAGCAAGTTGTGAAAAATCGAAATACCTTAATATTGAAAAAAACTACCCCTTAAATATTAAATATTTTATTTGC
>BGPR01000447.1:527450-583371 GCA_013235015.1 Araneus ventricosus
AATAAAAAGAAATATATTCGGATAAACGAGTTTTATATAAACTTATTCCTTATTTGAGTGTGAGTAACCCTAAAATTATCATCAAAATGTTTAAAAATGCTTCTAAGAAAGAAATGGAACTTTTGATAAAGAAAAGCAAACGATGTCGATCTGTACTCTAAGTTATATCTTATTCCATAAATTTCTAGTTAATTCTGTATGTGAATTAATTTCCTGTTTCAGATTTAATCAGATTAATATTGCAATCAAAATGTATTGATTTCATTTCTGGAATTTAGCTATACTAAAATTATAATTAAAAACTTTTTAAAACAATTACAAAAAAAGTTTTTAATCAATTTTGATGAAAGCAAGTTTTTCTTATTAAAAGCAATCACTATGATTCCCCTTACAGTTTACAACGTATTTCAGAAGCAGCAGTTTTAATTAAGATCACGTATTAATTTCATCTGTCAAATTTAATTACACTATAACTATAATTAAAGCACTTAAAAATGTTTGCCTGAAAAAGAATGTAACTTTCTCTGCAAAAGTCCAGCAATACAGTTAACAGTTTATTGCATAAGAAGTAGTTTTATTTTATATATTATTGCATTTTTTCAAATTTCATAACTATAAAATTGCAATCAAAATATCTTAAATTTATAACAAAAAATGTAGCTTTAACTACATAAAGCAAACGATATAATTTATAGTTCATTCAATAAATGACAATTTTAATTCTGGTAATTATTATTAATTCATTTTTAAATTTCATAACAAGAAAATTACAAGCAATATATATATAAATGATTCCAAAAATTGTAGCTTAAACTGCACAAAAAGATATAATTTACAGTTTATTCCATTAGTAATAAATTTCATTTTGACAATGTATCAATTTCATTTCTAAAATTTAATTGCACTAAAACTGCATTAAAATATTTTAAAAGAATTTCAAGAGAAAAAAAAATGGAGTTCTAATTCGGAAAAGCAAACGATATTAATCCACTACACAGCTCACAGAATATTCCATAAGCAGCAGTTTTTAATCCTGACAGTGTATTAATTTCATTTCTCTCCAATCCGCGAATTCTTCCCTTCGTTGTGGATAATCACTCAGGAGTTGGAGCATTCTGCATTAAAATATGAAGGGTAACATAAAGACGGGGGGCAGCAGGGGGGTAGTACTTCTGAAGAGTGGGGTGTAAATGCACCCCTTCCCTCCCCACTCGCAAGGCCGTATGTTAATGAGCTGTATGTTAAAGCAAACATAGTGAAATGCTACGCTAATGGCTGTTAAGGACGGATAGGACTTTATCACCTCCACTCACAGGGACTTTATGCGAAATAAATTTTATTTCTAAATAGTTCTGAAATCTGTTACTGCAGTTATTGAATTTTCATTATCCTTAGGTTGCTTAATTAATCAACTTCACTTCTTTAAAGATTTTTTCCCCCAATTCTTGTAACAGCAGTCTTTATTCTTAAATGCTAAAACTGCTGTTGCTTTTTGGTAAATCTGCATTAGTTTTGTAATATTCGTAACGAATAAAATATATATATATTTGTAGAATTATTAAAATATTTAAAGAAAAGAAATTAATTAGATAAAAAATCGTTTTGTCATAAAAGAAATTAAATTAAAAATATCGTTTGGCTGAAAAGGAAATTAATTTTAAAAAATCTTTTGGCATTAATTCTTTTCTAAAGGTTATAACAATAGTGTGGCAACGATATATTTGTCTTTTGCTAACGTTGCCTAGCAACGGAAAAGAATAATGATGATTGAAGATGGAATTCGATGTAAGTCAGTGATGTAACATTTGTGATGTAAGTGTATATGTTTGTTTTACATGTTTGTGCTGTGGAAGACGTCCATTAAACATATTATTTTTGATAAAGAAGGCTAACCCATTCTTCATGCTGTGCTGAAATACATCACAGTTTATTGCATCGTATACTTTTCTTTTAAATATTGAAGAGAGTTCCTGGTATTATGACAAAAACTACCACTATTAAACTCTTTGGATATCTGCATTAAACCAACGTGTGGATACCTTTAGTAAAAAATGCAAACTAGTTTTTTTCTATTGAATAATGTTTGAAATCCACCTAAGTTTATTAGACCATAAAAAGAAGTATACAGTAGTATTCGGTCTCTTACTATTTGCATTTGAAGTCAATAAACTGATTTGATGATATATAACATTTAAAAGAAAATCTTTGATTGTAGATAATAATTTCATTTCATCTAAATATTGAATCCCAATTTCAGTTATCTTCAGTTTTTAATTGGTCCTGAGAAAATTTCAGAAAGTAGAATGTGGATTTATGTGACTACTACAATTCTTCAGCAATACCCAAAAATTTCCCCAAAAATCAAATTTTATAAACAATACTGTATGCATATCCAGAATATTCAAGCTACAGATTAACTAAATGAGAGATTTAAATTCTGAATGAATTCAGCTCCAGTGCTATGGAGTTCCTATGTGTACGTAAGAAAACGTTTAACTTTATTAAATAGCATATTTGTGAAAGCCATATTAAGAAATATAGGAAACTAAACATAAAACAAGGAATTAAATAATCAATTTTTATGACAGCAATTTACAATAAAAAATAATTTTTAAAGATCGTTTTTGAATATTCATTTACATAAAGAACTCTGCCAAAATCAACAAACCAAGTAATTATTTTTCCCAGTAACAATAATTAAGAAAATGAGAATATATTCATCATCTTTATGTTTCTCACTGCTGGTTCAGTTGGGAATCATTTACAGAAACAGATTTTAATATCTTTTTCTATTATAAAAAGGTGTTTTTTATGTCTTCATATATAATTTCAGCGCACTTACACAATCAGGAACCAGCTACTTTTTTATGAATCTCACGTTCACTATTGTAAATTGTGCTTAAGTGTATATAGTTTATTACATAAAATCAAATCCAACTCCAATCTCTTTTATGTAATAACTTATTTTAAAATAAAATAAGGTATTTGAATTTTTTTTCTGTAATTGTTTGAAGAAACGGTTTTATCACAAAATGCCTACTTTGGAATTACTTATTGCATAACTGTGTTCATTTATTTTGGAAATTTATCTCCCAAAAGTAAGGCAACTTAGTAGTACTCATTCCCAGATCCCTATATAATAAGGAATAAATAAGGAATTGTAATTTTTCTATAATGTTTTGCAGAAACGGCTTCATCGCAAAATGCCTATTTTGGAATTACTTATTGTATAACTGTATTAATTTATTTTGGAAATTTTTCTCCAAAAAGTAAAGTAACTTAGTAATACTTATTCCCAGATCCCCATATCTTGAAGCAATAATATTCACTTAGAATAAAAAAAATAAACAATTTCACTTGATGAAACACAGCGATAAACATTATAATTTATTTCCTTTCTATGACTGTGTTTATCAATGAAGCATTTTAAGAACTTCATTAAGCGAATGTCTCGAAGGGTTCATCAACCGAGAAATTTGAGCGAAAAAAGCAAGGCAGTCAAATCAATGCTTGTGGATTCCAAGAATCCAGATGAATGGGATAAGGAAGGACTTAAGCGTCTGGAACTCGGGTCTCTTCAATTCAGGCTTCACCACATGCATCGGTCTCTTGCCATATTTACGGCTGCGGTCACGGCTACCTGGGACCACGGAAATTGGGCGTTTTCTGTGTAATCGTCTGACGAATATTTATGCGCGGCCCCCCATGTCGCAAGACCCCGTTCCGGCCCTCATTTGAATTGCAAATGAGCATCGTCAGTGGCACAAACACATACAAGCATGCACTCTGCGAACTTAACCTTCTGCGTCGCTATAACCCCTTCTCACCTGCCTGGAAGATGTATGCGGGGGAAAAAGATATCTCTCTAGCCACTGGATTAATAGTTGTAAAAAAGACAATTTTACTTCTGAAAATTCCATAAAGTTCTGGCATCTATACTGGATTGCAGACCATAGCAAAGTGTGCAACTCGAAACCGCTTTGAGTTGATTATCTTGAGTTTTCTGTTTCTCTCACTTTCTGTCTCCACAGTTTTTTAATTTATTTATTTCTAATTATTGCCTTACAATTTTTGATCCTACGCTTATTATATTTTTTATACCACGCCGCGACTTTTATTTCAAATCATTGCCCTAGCATTTTTGATACAATTGCTATTTTATAGGTGCCGTGCTTTTTATTTTTGCCTTAAGTAAAATTCGAACTATTCCGTATTTCAAATTATTGCCGTAGTTAAAATTCGAATTATTCTGTATTTCAAATTATTGCCTTGATTTTATTTCGAACTATTCCATATTTCAAGTTAGTGCCTTAATTAAAATTCGAGCTTTTCTGAATTTAAATTATTACCTTAATTAAAATCCACACCATTCCGTTTCTCGAGTTATTTCTTTAAAGTTTTTTATGCAATTTTTATTCCATTACATGATATTTATTCATTTTAGATTTGATCCCGAATGTTTTTTACTTTACTTAAGTGCTGATTGTAAGTAGGGAAAAGTGGGGTAAAACCGGTAGCTAAGGTTTGAAGGTTTGTTTGAGCTAAATTATTCAACATAGAGCTTTCAAATTTTATTAAAATATTCTTTGTTTATCTGAGTACAATATATCTTCCAGAAAAGTCACAGTTTCATTACTTTTTTTATTAATGGTTTTTTCATTAAAAAAAGTCAAACTACCCGGTTTTAACCCATTAGTGGGGTAAATCCTGGTACGCATGTTAACGTTATGGGAAATTAGGAAAACTCAATTTTCAACGGAAAAGTTGCAATCATTTTTATTTTATATGACAATTTAAGAATATTAGTTACAAAATTCACATGTAAAACTATTGTCTTCTTTCTCCTCGCCACTGCAGCTTTCTTGGGCGCAGCTAAGACAGTTTTTACATTGGATTAACCCTTCTTCTTTATTTAATTTAGAAAATACATCATTAAAATATAAACAATCAACGTCCGATGTGTTTTTATCTTCTTAATCGGAGGAATCATCAATACTGACTGCCCCGGTCTTACGCTACTTGGAGCACCCGGTTTTACCCCGAGTGCAAAGGCTATAGAGAACGAAATAGAAACGCGCAATTATTGGAGTAAATCCTTATTGTTTGATAGGGTATGAATCCTTAGCAAACATAGAATAATCTGTACTAAGTATAGTTTTTATAACTTTAATGATCTTTAAGTAAGGATAGTTTAAAATCAAACGAAAATTAGAGAGTTGATGTCTCAAAACAAATAAACCTTCACAGATGCAGTGCATTCAACAGCTATAACACGCCACTATGACTTTTTTTTGTCTAGTAGAGTGCTATTCAGTATCTGTCTGCTAGATTGGAAAAATAATAGCTCCAGAATCAAGGGTACCCGGTTTTACCCCACTCTACCCTACTAGATTTCTGTTCTTATTCTTTTCAAAACTTCTTTCTGCTTTTGAGAATGCAACATGAGAATGAGAATGGCTCTTTTAAGGTCCTTTGAAAAATATGTTATTGGATCTTCGCTGATGATACATCCTGGGAAAAATTTATATTTCTAGTCACTGAATTAGCATTATTATGCTTTTTATTTATTTTTACAAGTTATATGAAATTATAAAAGCTACGCGTACATTGGAAGCCTATTAAATGGTGCTAAACTAAAAATCGTTTTGATTTTTCTGTCTCTCTATCGCTTTTGTTAAGTTCACTTATTCCGATTTTTTTATTCTGAACTCCTTTTTTGTTATTTTTATCCAATTCATTTTTGCTTCTAGATGTTTTTGTTGCACTCAGATGCGTGTGAACATCGATTGCAAGTATTAGATTTTTGTCATCGTTCTAATTTTTTAAATATTTTTTATTTCGTAGAATGGCAGCGTTTTGAGATTTTTTTAAGGACCTTTAAAGATACGATATTCGTATGATCTCAGAAAGAGATTATAGAGTTTCATTTGTATTGAATTATCTGGATTCTTCCCAGGATTTTTTCAATCAAATGATGAGTGTTTTGGTTTTTTTTTTTTTTTTTATGTTTACGGGCAAAAAAAGTTTACTTGTTTTTGAGAAGGTCAATAACTAAGATGCATTATCACTGTTTATATAAATGTTTTTGTTTCACACACACTTCATTAGCAACATGCACTTGTGTCTTAAATAACTTTTAAACATTGTTTAATTAATATTTATCGTATTTTTTTATTATTTATCTTAACTTCAAAATGGTTTCAGTTTTAAATAAAAGCATCGTAGATTTTATAAAAGGACATGGGAACAAAAGCAACAGAATTTTTAAATAATTAAATTACTTATTTTCACTTCATTTAAATAAATATAATTAAAAATTTCTCCAATGTAAATAATAGTTAGCGTGTCACAGAAATCAGTATATTAATTGTTTGCACTAATTGTACCCTTTTTTTCTTATTTCAAATGTTGCCATGTATTTTATATTCTAGAATTAAAATAGCAAAAATTTGAATTAAAAGAACAAAAAGCAACAAGGGAAAATATAGATTCACACAGTTTTTAAATAACCTCGTTACATGTTTCGCACCATCACTTTCAAATTTATTAAATTCGTGTACTGTATTTTCAGCCAAAATCTTGAATTCTGAAAAAATGGTTTCTAAAATTTTTTCTCCTGATTTCGACTAGTTATTTTTTTTTCTGTGTGTGTGGGAGTGGAAGTTTAAGATAGTGATTTTCAACCTTTGGATGTGTCTTCAATGCTCAGAATAACAGGAGGAAGTTCCTAAACATGGAAAACATACAAAATGTTTAAAAAAACTCATTATTTAAACCGAAATAAGAAAAGATACATTCTTTTAGAACTGAAATAAATTTCAACTTTAAATATTGGTAAATAAATTTTATTAACATAAGTATAATTTAGACATCAAATAAATATTCCAAATTTCACGCAGGAGGGCAAAATGCAACAAAATGTATTGAAAGGGAGGGATCAAAATTTATTTAGAACTTTGGATCCCAAATTATAAAGTAATGAAATCAGTTGGCTTAAAACAGTGGGTTTTTTTTAACTGTGGGCCCCCTAGCCTAAGCGGGGTGACGTGCATAGTTTTTTTCAGTTTAAGCATGTAAAAATATTCAGAAAACCATCTCGTGTAGTACATTTCAGAAAAATTTTAAGAATAAACATATTTAACTAAATTTTTGGTTGTCTGTCATAAATAAATATTTCATTATCCTGCTTTTCTTCTCTGCCAGTATGCATATTCTGAGTTTCCAAAAAAATTTATTCGTAAATTGGTTTAAAACACCATCATTGGGCCATAAACTATTAATCAGTCATTGATATATATGCTACTCAACATCTCTATTTTCATAATATGCTTCAGATCCATCGAAAATAAGCAGTATATGAGATGTGACTTCAAGAAATTATGTTTGCATGTTAACCAACGTTCACAAGTGTGGATGGTCTATGACTTCAACGACTCAAGGCAAATTCGTTTTGGCACACTTCTGGCTGCGAATTCGAGTAAATTGAATCAAAAACTATTACGAACAGAGAGAGAGGGGGAAACAGGACTAAACGAGCTCGTTAATTCGAATTGTTAGGGAAGACAGAAATTATGTCCTCCCCGGAACAGCATCGGGGTTTGCAAACTTCCTAAATCTCGCGACGGAAAATGTTAAAACGCGAGATAGAGGACAGATAACTACGAGTCAGAGATGATTAGCTTTGTGGATACTGATGAGTCCGGACAGTAGTGGAGGGCGACAGAGAAAACTAAAGGTTCGAGTTGGTAAAAGTGGTGTTGGGTTAAAAAGAAAGGGACCGACTCGAAATTGCGGAATTTGCAATAAGCGGGAATGGGGAAAATTGCAACCTTTTTGAATTTTATGTTATTAATCAGAGTTTTGGACTCAGTTACCATGGCTATATTTTAGAAGTAAGATTTTAACGCTGCCAGAAGTCTCGAAGGTATAGTTATTTCAAGCCTAAATTCCTTTAGTTATGATGTTTCTTGAAATCATTTTCAAGTTATATTCAAAACCTGAATTGCATTTCAAAATCTTCTGCTTTATTTTAAACTTTAGAAACTCCTGTAATTTCAGTCTATTCCCTCTTTAAAGACATTGATGAAATAACATTCGAAAACAGATCAAATTTTTAAATATATATATTTTTGTTTAAAATTTTATAGCTTTTCAAGATTTGGGGGCCAGGCCAATATAATGAAAATTAAATCTATCCATCTTCTAGTAATAAAAGAAAACATAACTAATTTATTTCTATATCTATTGTTTATTATTTCCACTATTGAATTGTCGGGAATGTATCGTTATTTCTGCGTTTATTTTCCCTTTAGTCATCATTACTTAAAACGAAGTGAACAATATAATTAAATAAAAATCGTGCGTAGTTTATAAAAAATAATGAAAACTGGATTTTTTTTTTCTTTTAAAACATTTTTTGCTAGTTTCATTGTATAAAAATTGAAGCGTGGCAAAATGTGATTATGCAGAATAACTATTAATTCAAATAAGAACTTTCATAACAAGCTCTTTTTTGTTGTAAAAAGGCATATTTTCTTCAGGTAATTGAAATTATCGATAGCTGATCTAATCTTATTTTTCAGTTTCTTTTCTTTCGCTTCTTAGTCTTTTATTATTTATTATAAGGATCAGTAAACTAACTGCTCTTTATACTCATTTATAATTATTACATTTTAATCTTATATAGAATGATATATTACTTAAATTATAATGAGCTCTTAGTGAGCTTTCAATCGAAACATATAAGTTGTAAAACTTATTAAATAAAGCATAAATATGATTTAATTTTTATTCTTTATCAACATTATGCTAATTATTTATTTCAAAAGATAATAAATATATGATTTGAGTGCAAAAAATATGCAAGCTTGAATTGGCTAGCAAACATGAACTTTCCCCAAGAAGAAATTTTTTAAATTTTTACCCTTTCCAAGAGATTCAGAAAAAAAAGAGAGACAGAAGAACTGTGGATTGCGACCTACAAATAAGCTCCTTCTACTTTAGAGATGGCCCCCAATCCGGCAGTATGGCGGGCGGAGACAAAAGGGTTAATTACTCGGTTAACAGCTCGTGAAATCGTCCAGTCAATCTGTTCTTCTTCCCCGCTTTTCGCCAATTAATGGAACGGCTTCACAATGCCTTCTTCCCTTTTGAAACGTCCGGACAGACATTTCGAGGGCTACTGAATTTTCGGGGCGAAAATTTTATTATTATTCCGTGTAACGTTACCCGGGGAGCAATGGATGGATGGAGGAATGAATTAATGGGGAACTATAGTCGTTCGTTCTGCATGGAGTGTTGAAATTGTCATTTGTTATCTCGAATAATTTACACGGAAAAATCATTGCTGAAGCCTTTATTACAAGCGCTCTCACAAGCAAGAAAAATGGTTTCTAAATGTTCCGCCACTGATTTGATAGTTCTCCCTCCTCCTTTGCTTTTTGATGTCCTGCGCCAAAAAGAAAATGACTCATCAAGCAATTAACATTTTTCCCAAACAAGACTGTTTCAATTTCAGGTTAACGCGAAAGTCGCCAAAATGAATCAATGAAGCAGTTTGCAAAATGTTTAAATGATTATCAGCCGTAATGGTTCTCTCAATTAATATAAGGCTCTTAATGCTCCATTTAAACAAATGCATTGGCATTTAATAGGCATACATTAATATTTTATATGATTGTGTTTCCATTGTACAAATATTTATGCAACGAACCATCAAAAATATAGCCCATATATAATTGATCATTAACATTTAGCAGTCATTTCTATGGTTCTTTGCACGATTACTTTGCTTTTTTTTTACGCTTTTTGGTATGGATGTGATAAACTTAGTCTAGCTTTCAGATTAGCTTCTATTGGAATTTTCGAAGTTTTTGTTTTATTTGCATTAAAAACCCTTCAATATTTTCCTGCAGGTGTAACATTCTAATCGGACTTCTGTTTTTGCATTGGTTTATCGAGTAAATTTAAATTTTACATTTTGTAATGAGTTTTTACTTCTCACTAAAATACCAATAATACTTTGAAACTAAAATATTATGCTATATTGATTAACAAAAACAAATTATCACTGCATCTATAACTAATTAAAGCAAATTATCAATGTATACTTAAATAATTAAAACAAATTATCATTGTTTATAAATGGCACAACTATGGCATTAATTCACGTGATCCCATAGTCATAAGACAAAAGTCACAGCGTCTGTCATCGAAATACACGTTTTTTTTAACTTTGTTTTAGCGTTACATCTTTTTTTACATTGTGAGATATAAAGTGCCGTGATCCCATAGTCATAAGACAAAAGTCACAGCGTCATCGAAATGCACGTTTTCTTAAACTTTGTTTTACCGTTACATCCTTTTTTACATTGTGAGATATAAAGTGACATAATCCCATAGTCATAAGACAAAAGTCATAGCGTCTGTCATCCAAATGCGCGTTTTCTTAAACTTTGTTTTAGCGTCACGTCCTTTTTTACATTGTGAGATATAAAGTGACTTCCTAAATGTAAAGCTGTGCATTTTACGGTTATCTTTTAAGCATGAATTGATTCTAATGCGCTGTCATTTAATTAGATCTGATAACAACTCTCTTGGCGTATTTCAACCAATCTAGTAACTTGCGATTTTTTTATGCATTCCGTTATAAACAAAACGAAATAGCTAAACAAATAACATTATTATAACATGAAAAATTAAATTAAACGGACAACAAAGAAAATTAGCACGCATTTGATTTCGTTCAACAGCACACCATCTCATTTCGCCTAATCCACCCATTAATCAGCTTATAATAAATCCAGTTATTAGATGTAATCAGTCTTGAGTCTATTTATCTGTCAATCTCTCAGAACTTCACGCTTCAATAGTTTCCAAAGTATTAAACGTCAAGCACCTTAACAAAAGCTGGACATTGTTTACAACATAAATTTATCTTAATTAAGGGTGTCAATATTACTACACCCAGACCTGAATGTGGTTATATAGAAATTTCACAATTAACTTTTTCAAATGTTCGAATGCAATTTTATTCAGAAATCGTAAGTGTTTTGAAAAGTTAATCACTTTTCTCTTACAAATAACAACAGAGAATTCCCTTCCCTTGACTTTCTTATTATGCATCCAGAATTATGACAAGTTTTGTATGAGCCTCGTCGTCTAGCGAAGAGGACGGAGCATACATTTTGGATTCTTTCTGTTGATCGAGTGTCTCCAAAATCTGATACATATTTTCAATTTTGGTGTCAAAAACACAAATGAAATTTCATTCGTCTAGCCTTTTGTTTTTGAATTATTCCGTTCACCAACAGGTAGGCAGATTTAATTCCAAAAACGGCTAAAACGTGAAAATTTCTCAAAATCTCGAGATCGAATTTTCTGAAGATTACAATATTTCGTCGTTGTTCAAGCAAAAGTCACAAATTTCAAAACTATATGTGTGAGATATAGCCAATTTAAACGTAATTAATTTTGATTGGTTATGATAAATAGAAAAGAATTATTTTGCAGATTTCTATCTCCAATGGTTGACTTACTGATACTTAGATAACAAGTTTATATCATGAAAGAATTAATTGGAAATTCTAATCTATTACAATGTACTTAGTGACTTTTGCTCGAACGACGACGATTTTTTTTCTTTATTTCCTCTATATAACAGAAAGTAAAAATTATTTGGTAAAGTGAGTATAAAAAGTCAATTTACATGCATCATTTATTTAGTATTTGTTGAAAGTTGATTTTATTTATTAGAATTTGTTTATTCGAACAGAAAATTTATGTGTTCTCTTTTCTTTATTTTTCAGCCGAAGCAGAGTTGCTGCAGGACACCCTGACATGTGGCTCCTGTCAGAAAGTTTTCGTCCTGTCCGAAATAGTCAAGTTCATTCAGCACAAGGTTCACAGTTGCAACAAGGAGAACAATTTCATTATCCTCGAAGATGGTGGACAACCGGACTTCGACAGCGACGACAAGGAGGGCCCGACGGGGCCCCTCATCGCCACATCCAAGGGGCCACCCAGTATCTCGGCCCCCATCTGCAACAGGAAGGGCCTTCACCACCAACATCACCACTTGCACAGAAACAGGAACAGGGCGGAGAAGAGCAGTACTCTCCCAAACAACCTAAAGTTCGGTGGCGAAGATGGGGACCTGCAAGACAAGGGGCCCCTGGACTTGGACCTCTACGTCAAAAAAGACTATGAGGGCCTCAAAAAGAAAGAAATACCGGTGATCAAGGAGGAGGTGAAAGATCCGTCTCTAAGATGTAGTCCTAAGTCGATGGTCAATGCGTACACGAACACGATAATTACTGGTGAGTCCATATCTTTAATCAACTATTTCTTAGAAATTTACTGGAGCATATTGATCAAAGAGTACCCTAGAGTCAAAGTAGCCTAAATTCGAGTTTGTCTATGTGAGTCAAAGTAACATAAAAAACGATTTACTCAAAATTCGAGCTCTACCATACGACTCAAAGTAGCATAAAAGTAGAGTTGCATCATATGAGACAAAGTAACATAAAATTCTTTTTGCATCATATGAGTCAAAGTAACATAATAATCTAATTCTTTGTCATATTGTTTTATATACAAATTCATCATTCATTCTGTCACTATGTTTTTAGAAGTTTGGCGGAAGAACGAATTATTTGATTATTGAAACGAATAGTTATAACTTTAATATCATTAGAACTTAAAATTGCGGCCCGTAAGTTATTATTTCGAGGTCTAATATAAGATTGCATTATAGAATTTTCCAAATTTATTGTAACGTTAACAGTAAAATTTCAAGTTAAAATTTACTTATTGTAGTTAACCATCTGTCACCTATATAATTATCAATTTTCTCCTACTTAAAATTAATGATTATTTTGTAAGTTATATTTCTTTATAACAGCTTTTATAAATCTAATAGATTTAAATTGGAGGATTCTCGTATGGAATATCAACGGTTATTAAAAATTCCTCTTATATTCATCAAGAATTCACATGAAAAAATTAATGAAAACTCATCACTGTTAAATCAGATACATTTCTGTTATAACAGCAATTAAAAGCTAAATAAATGAAACAAAGAATGATATATGCATATTATAAAAAGCAATGATAAATCAAGTGATGTTTTTGACATGTTAAATTCTTGGTTCGTGGAACAGACAAGGAATTAAAATAAACTACAGTGGTTAGACACATGTATTTTTTTGAAGCTGATGAACCACAATGTACTTTTGCATTCCAGATGGAATTATTTAGACAAAAAGTTCTCGTATTTAGCTTATGATAATTCCATTCCAATTATAAGACTCCCAAAAATAAAGAGGAGTAAAAATCTTTTTGAAATTCTTAGGTACAAAATAAAATGGCGTATAATACTTAACTTTGAAAAGCTCACATAAAAAGGAAGAAGGGATTTCATTTATTAGTGCTTTTCATTAATTTTTAAAGCACAGAATCCTTATTCTATCAACAAAAAGTATCTCCATCTATTATGAAAAGTACGAAGATTTCCAAAGCATGTGTATTAACGTTCTACGAAAAACTCGGACTTACGCTAGAAAAGGCGTATATGCCTAAAAGTAAATTAAAGCACTAATTTTCAGTTGAAAACACCAGTGATGTTTTGTCAAAGTGAGAATTTTTTTGCAAAGAACAGCTGAATTTGACATTTCTTTGCTTTTTCAATTGACTTTGATTTGCGCAAGAAAACTGCAGGAATATTTTTTCACAAACTCTGTATTTCAGAAAATCCATTTGGGATTCAAAAGAGTAATTAAAACTTTGTCATATACGATATTTCCTCTCCAAATTCGTATATATGACTGTCCTTTTCAATTACGACAATAACTGGAGTGGCAATTCCATTCTTCTTTCACTTTAAGATTGTTAAAAGAGAAGTACTTACACACAAAAGAAACGCAAATATATGTTTTCATATCTATATAATGAATAAAAGAAATTCTCTTTGTATTGTTGTTTTTTAAGGAGGTGTCAAACGGGAATGGCGAGACATTAAGCTTATTGTGTTCTTTACCTATTTTGAGAGGGAAAAAATGTCAGCAAACGAGTTAATTTATAATGACCTGCGAGATCACATCAAATAACGGCGTAGTGTTTGATGTTTTTAATCCCTCTTGTGAATTCATAAGAGTAACAGGAAAATACCTTTTTCTGTGATTTTTAATTGGATAAATTTGATTGACAGGTTGTAGAGGGCAGGTTGCCATTCCACTAGAATAAATATAGGTTGTTTCTTCCTTCCTTTCTCTATACTTCTTTTCTTTTTCTTGATATGGAGATGATATACTCATGATTTGCATTTTCTTTGTGGTTTCTGTTTGAAATGTTTGCTATTATCACCAGGGTATCTTCTACATGAATAGAAAATGTTATGTCTTTTTTCTCATGCAAATTGGAGATGTTTTGATAAATGCATAATATTTAGGTATTGCAGATATTAACTTATATTTGTTCTACTAAATTTTTTATTTGGTAATGCCCTTTCGCACTAAAATGAATGACATTGTTTGCAGCAATTATTTTTTTAATGGGATTAGTAAGTTCCAATAGAAATAATTTGTATAAAAGACAAAATCAATTCTCAGTGTTCAAGGATATTTAAGCCTACATAGTGCAGCGATTCATATTTGCATAGCTACCATTTCTGCTTTTTTTAAAATTAATTTTGAATAATATAATAATTGATTTATAAGATTACTTACTCCGTTGCTGTTTGAAAAAGGAAAGTTTTTTGGTAAATAAATTGTTCTTAAACAATTAATATTTGTAATTAATTAAATTTAACTAAAAAATTGAGTTTAAAATTAAATTTGTTAATCATTTTTCTAGCACTCATTTGGACAGATCTACATATCTTTTGTTGAAAAATAAAAAATCTTGCAGTGTAAGGATAAACATTTTATTATTATAGATGTCTTAATTTTCGAAATATTTTACCTTGTTTTACATTGTGATTAATTTAAAAAACAATTACACTTTAAGAAATCTTTTTAAATCTTCTAAGATCAAAATAATAAAAAAATTCAATGAATTTGTAAATTTCGGAACTAAAACGCCTTTAAAATTTTTTTAATGAATTTGTGCCCTGAACCGAAATAGGAATTTAAACAACGATGGGAAAAAAATGGCGCATTCGAATTTATTTATTTTCCTCCTTTAAACCTACATCAGTGAAAAATGTGGCATTATTTTTCTAATTTAATTTGATTCTTCAGGTTTTTAAGACATACGCCAACAGTCCGTTTTTAAATAAAAATAAAGATTGTTTAAAGTAAACTGTATGTGCTCTTAAAATTTAATAAAAATGCAGACATCCGTTTATTATTTTTCGGTTGAACGAACTTCTGGCTCCTTTCTCCTTTTGTTTTCAATTTTCTTAAAGTTACGTGTTAATAAATTACTTTCTTTCGCGCCCGTTCTTTGAAAGAGAAGATGTTAAAATGCTCGACAAAACCGACTCATATCTTCTTACTGCATTCTCGAAATGCGAATGGCAACGTATTGAGGTACCACTGTACTGCTTCGATTAAAAATAACCAGACTAACATGTGAGCAAACAAATCACTGCTGATATATGCGTAATAATTTATTTTAAAAAATACGAAAAACAGCTTTGGAAAAGTTATTGATGTCACACGACGGGAATCCTAGACTGATTTTGATATTCCATTCAAAGTTTTTCAGATAGCTGCTGGGAAATCCGTAGCACTTAATCTGATTTCCACCGAAAACTCTTTCCCCATTTTTTTATCTGCTCAAATCTCCGTGTTATTAAAAGGGGCTGTCGTGACACGCAGAACTACCTGCAGGTAACGCATCGTCTCCCTTATTTCGAACAGAGGATAGAGAAATAACGGATTTTTCGGGGAAAATGCGCATCGGGGGTAGAGGACCTTAATGGCACCTCATAAATATTAGTGGCACCTTATTTTCTGGTGCCTGACACGAGGAGGCTCGGCAAAGGCACCGGCTTAATGTCGCAATGAGCGCATGTGAGATGTATAACGGAAGGGAGAATCGCTTTGAATTAAAGAGACCGGTGGAAGTGATCCTTCGTGTTTTCGGCAACAAAATGTCCATTTGTCGAAGTGAGGGGCCTCTGTTGTGAATTATTCTTCCATAGAGTATTAAAGAGCTTTTAAATTGATGCATTCTCTAGTAGGATGGAAGCTGCTTCCATGGGACCACAAATTGCGAGCGTCCCATAAAATATCTAAAAGGGCCATTGATGAATGCTCATTACACCATTGCATTTGGTAACTGATAAGATGATTGATGCACGCATCAGCTCTTAACTGTTACTTTTAAATCAGTTTCTTGAACTCTTGCAGTACAGAAACCTTCTAAACCAAGACTTAAACTTTTTCCACTCACAAACCCTTTTTAGGTTGATAAAACCTCCACGACCCCATTTTTCGTCTGAAAAATATTGCTGCGAGTGCATTTGATCACTGATAAGATGATTGATGCACATATTAGGTCAGCTCTTACTTTTAAGTCAGTTTCTTGAACTCTTGCAATAGTACGGAAATGTTCTAGACCAGGACTTCTTAAACTTTTTTCACTTGCGATCTCATCTTCGTCTGAAAAATTTTGCCATTATTCCAAAATTAGAAAATAGATAAGAAAATCGACCATTAATTACTGACAACTAAAAGAAAACCCGATTAATTATAATTACGAAATTTCAATGAAATTCTTTAAGTCCTCATAACGTTTTTTTTTATTAATCTTTACTTACAAATGCTGAATAATCTGAAATTAGAAGCCATTGTAAACGTTTTCGCAACCCTACTATTTTTCTGTGCGACCCTATTTGGGATCGCGATCCATAATTTAAAAAGCCACTGTAGCCGAGTAGTGTTCTATACTTTGAATTATATTGAATACTGAATTAAATTTGGTTGAAGGTTTTATTTTAAGAGGTAAATATCAGAAACAAAAATTGCTATCCCACAACGATTAGCGTAGGAATGCTCTTAACTGTTACTTTTAAATCAGTTTCTTGAACTCTTGCAGTACAGAAACCTTTTAAACCAAGACTTAAACTTTTTCCACTCACAAACCCTTTTTAGGTTGATAAAACCTCCACGACCCCATTTTTCGTCTGAAAAATATTGCTGCGAGTGCATTTGATCACTGATAAGATGATTGATGCACATATTAGGTCAGCTCTTACTTTTAAGTCAGTTTCTTGAACTCTTGCAATAGTACGGAAATGTTCTAGACCAGGACTTCTTAAACTTTTTTCACTTGCGATCTCATCTTCGTCTGAAAAATTTTGCCATTATTCCAAAATTAGAAAATAGATAAGAAAATCGACCATTAATTACTGACAACTAAAAAAAACCCAATTAATAATAATTACGAAATTTCAATGAAATCCTTTAAGTCCTCATAACGTTTTTTTATTAATCTTTACTAACAAATGCTGAATAATCTGAAATTAGAAGCCATTGTAAACGTTTTCGCAACCCTATTATTTTTCTGTGCGACCCTATTTGGGATCGCGATCCATAATTTAAAAAGCTACTGTAGCCGAGAAGTGTTCTAGACTTTGAATTATATTGAATACTGAATGCTTACTATTATGCTGAATACTGAATTAAATTTGGTTGAAGGTTTTATTTTAAGAGGTAAATATCCGAAACAAAAATTGCTATTCCACAACGCTTAGCGTAAGAATGAGTGAACTTGAACATCTACAGCATCTAATCACAGATACGATGATCGATCGATACTGTAATTTCAATGGTATATACCAAAATACTCAGCATTGCAACTGCTCCTTTTAGGCAGTTACTTAAAATACAGCTGTAATTCCGAATATTTATTATATAACGCTGAAAATGAAATATCAATGGATGCCAAAGGTCTTGTTTATTATTGATTTTTTCTAGTCCAGAATATCTTAAACTCTTCAATACGCGACCTCTTTCCACAGGGAAATTAATTTCATTTTCCTTAATTTTCTCAATATTTCTTATTAACACCAAAATTGGGAAATAAAACAACCCCCAAATTAATCAATAAATGGAATTTCAATTCGAAATAATGATTAAGTAAGTTGCAGCAAAGCGTTCCAAACCGAGATGAATTTCTGAATTCCTTTTACTTAAAAATATCGAATATAGTTCGGAAAAATGCCATTATAAAACCCAAATAATGTCCTAAACGATTCCATTTTTTTATTGCTCCCGCCGACCCTGCTTAACCAAAGGGTGTAAAACATGTTACGAGTCGGCGGGAAGAAAATTCCAATTCAAATATTAAAGTAATACAATACAATATAATTAAAAAAATTAGGTAATACAATATAAAAGTATAGGTAAAATAATACAATAAAAGGAATGCAGTACAAAATACAAATGTAAATATAAATATAATAAAATACAAACATAATAAGTAATTACAAACATAAATAATAAATAAATACAAATAAACGCAATTAATAAAGAAACATACATAAAATAAACAAAAAATAAGAAATTAATAAAATCTAATAAATATTAAATAAAATGCAAAAAAAACCCGAAGTCTCAGATTCAATTTAGAAAAGAGAGAAAGAAAAAATCTGAAAAAACAAAAACTATTTCTATAACACAATCTAGGATTTTAAAAAAACCGTTACAAAAAAAAAACCAATTCTGTAGCAAACTTTAGAGGAGGAAAAATAAAGAAAGTCAGGTATGTCCATGATACACTTGGGAAAGTCTATTGCGTATGTTATCAATTATATTGAATATCTCCCGGATTTTTAAAGTTGCATTTTTGTTAAAAAGTAAAGATTTAAGCCACTTTTAATTAAATTCACTCTCACTTAAAATTATTTGATGGTTTTTAAGATACCTTTCTGTGTGGATGCAGTCAGAAACATAGTGATCTGCATCCTCTATTTTCCTGTAGATACAAAGTGGTGAAGTAAGGATTTTGAAACGATTAAGATAGTAAGGATATGGACTCCATTTAGGGTCTGAAACGTAGTTTTAGAGTCATTTTCTGGATTTGTAAATAAAGTTTTTATTTCAAGAATAAAATATCATAAAAAAGTTGCTACCAAAACAAACACTCGGGTATGTGGATTAAATTGCATTTAAAGTATGTATTCTGGAAACGTGTATTTTTATTCAGAATTTAGACCTTTATGAAGAGATTGTATTAGCGCTACATTTTCCACACATTAGAACATTTAACTTACATCTTACCTTATTAAAATATTAAGCAGGAATTAAATTTCAATGACTGAAATTGTTTTATAGTAAAACTTCGATTAACCGTCACAGTCCTCACCAGAACTGTGACGGATAACGGAATAGACGGATAACAGAAAACTCTTAATTCGTATGTTCAGTAACGTGATTTCATAGCAGGCTTGGGACGAAAATGAAAATTAGATCCTTTAAAAGTGAATAATATATACATATAGAATTTAATTTCACAAAACGATCAATATAAACTTCAGCATAAGAGTAGGAATGTACAGAAATCTATTCCAAAACTTTAAACCTACGTTTTTGGACAATGACGGATAACAGAAACTGACGGTTAAACGAGTGGCGGTTAATTGAAGTTTTACTGTATTATTCTTTTCGAAAATTCGATATTCCAAATCACTTGGGAATCCATGGCGGAAGTTGCACAGCAGGAAATGTGCATAACATGGCGTGGCAATCGTTATTCCAATGTGCATGTTCGGAAGATGATTCATTAGGAAAACAATGACCTGTCTGCAAAAGATTAGAGGAAATTTTGCAACTTTTTATTCCCTTTTTTGACTAACCAAACCAAAATAAAATCCTTGAAACTTTCCAATTTCTTTAATAAACCTTTATCTCCTGTTCAGTTAAAGAAGATTATCTAATCTTATTTAACTGAACTTTATCGTATTATTTAGCCTGTAACTGAATTAATTATACAGTGAATCTGTTTTTTCTTCATTTAAATAAATTCGTTAAGAAACAGTGTTTCTTCAGATGTTATGCCCTTCAGCTACCGATACAAAAGACGTATGATGAATAGGTTTCTATGTTATCATGATGAAGTGAAAATAATAAGTAAACACCATAATCCACTGCAGTGATCTTAGCTTTCCTAACAGATGCAGTTTCTTTCTTTAATTTATCTTCCAAACACAACACAATAGTAAATTATTCAGAAAATTACGCGTTGTGTTTAATTAGTAAGTAAAAAAATAAAAATAGAAGGAATTCCACAACTATATTATTAAAAAAAAATATCGCTGCTGCATTTTCAGATTGATATTAAAAGTTTCTTCCAATAACTTAAACAATAAATTTGTATTCCTAGACCGAAGCTGTCTATTTGTCATGTATAACAAATAAAAATTTATCAAAATAATACAGTTGATTTTGATCAAATACTTGACCTCGACAGAACGCAGTGGCATATAGACGTGTATGGCGGGGGAAAAGGGATACAGAAGCTACTTGCGACTAAGTCTTAACCTGGGTTTACACGAGGCCAATATTGCCGGGACAAGAAATTCACGCATGCGCAGAAGCAGCGGACAATGGCATGTTCTTGTCCCGACGTGACAATTACATGCTATTGTCCCGACAATATTGGCCTCTTGTAAACCCACTTTTAGGAGGAAAACGAAGACAAAGTAGTAGTACATTTAGTTCACTTAATAATGATAAATATGATGAGGGGAATGAAAAAAATCTATACTCTAGCCGTCGCTTACCCTTGCTAAGACACTGACTCAAATTGTTATCTCCGCGTTCGCCTTAGCTACGCCACTGATTATTTCTTTAATTCCTGGCTAAGCTTACTCGAAACAGAAACCTTTGTTTAATTCATTGAATACGTGAACAATGTTAAAATCAATTCTTCCTTAACATATCAATTTTGTCATTCTGACTCGTGAGAAGGAATAAAGATGGCGCCATAAATGAGACATAGTAGCCACGGGTGTCAAAAAAGTGTGATTTACTCACAGTAGGCCTTATTTGGCGACTTTTACCTTTAACCTGAGTGACCTGCGGGAATAAATATTTCAGACTTGACGTGTCTGTCTACGTGTGGGTTCCACGTTGTTGCTTTTTACAATGATGACTCCCAACTATGACAGTGAAGGCCAAAGCTCTCAAGTGGGAGGGAAGAGAAATGAAACAGAACTAACGGTTTGTTGATGTTTGGGTTCGGTATAGAGTAAAATAGAATAAATTAATATTTTATATGGAAATGAAAAGAACTGAATGCGTAAACAACATTATCATTGCTAAGGGGTTAATAATAGAGAACTGATTTCAAAAAATTTTAAGGTTTTTTTTTTGTTAAATAATTCAAAATAGAAATTATAAAAAAGGGTAAATTTGATTTCCGGTATATCCGTTAGGGAATTTAGTATAAGAATTAACCTTGGTAATAGCATTTGTTTCCTGCTTTCCATTTGAAATTTTGAAAAATTGTGAATACAAATAACGATCGTTGTGTTTTACGAAGTTTGGTTAGTTAATTGCAATTTTGCTTGGTGAAAAATAGCAATAATTACTATAACTTTGAAGGGATAGAAATATAAATTAACATTTTTCAAGTGTTCATTCCTTTAATTTTCATTTAATTTTATCACAAACAATCATAATGAACCTACATTACTATAGAACGAATATACAATTTTAAAATATTTATTTGTCCTCCATCACATTTCTAATTCAATTTATAACCTTAATTTTGTAGTGAATAATAAATTCCATTTAGTTCTAATGAATTAACTTGCTTTTAGCAAAATCATCACTAATATTCCTACTTTTTTTTCTTCCCTTCAAATAATGAATAATTTCTCAGAATGAAAACTTGGAAAAATACCACTTAAATTTTAACGAATCATTTCATACAGCATAAATTGATGAAATAAGATGCAATATTTTAAATTCGAATACTCTTAATTACAATGAACTTAACTTTCCTGATATTAATTAAAGTTAATTTGTTTGTATCACTCTACTGTTGGTATAAAATTCCTTATTTCATTCATTTATACACTGTATACTTCGTGTGTATATTTCATAATCATTATTCAAAATATAATTCTTTGGGAAAAAAAACTATTTCAAGAATTCGGTAGGAAAGTCTGCTATTTCTCTTGATGTAGTCAAATCCTATAAGAGAGAGAGCTCCCAGTAAAAATAGTCATCGAATATTCAATCATAAAATGCTACAAATGGTTGGTCACGTTGCGAGTGTATTATTCTAAAACAAGTTCTTTGTAAAAGTTAGAGTCCTTTCCTCTTTTTTTATTTTCGTAGGAGTCTTCTCTTCGTTGATAATTAGGTTAAAATGAGACTTAAAGCTTTCCTAGCACATTAACAGGGACACTTTCTTTCCCTCTACTAATTAATACACTCCTCTGAGATCTCTTCCTTTTGGCGCTCTTGCCAACAAACAAAGAAACAAAAACCGAGGCCGCCGTCTTCTTTAAATCGATTACGATGAAAATCTGACTGGTATTCATCGAACGCGAATCACTGCCACCAGTTGCAGGAAGAATTACTACACGAAAGCGAACAACAATACAAGTGAAGGGGCGTAGCTAGTAGAAATTTCGCCGGGACTTAATCATTTTATCATTAGTGGAGGTTCTGTTTTCTTTTGCCTTCATCATACACTTCTGTCGACGCCAAGTCCTGGTACTAATAACAAGCAGAATCTTTTAGGAAAACTGTTCTGCAGTGAGCTCAATTTCGAGCGGGTGTGTTTGCAGGCGTCTTGTGTTCCGGTAATCCTCTTAAAACTTTACCTCTCCTGTAATGTCTTTCTGAAAAACAAGTCGCATTTTCCGAGTTTCGCCTTTTCCTTAATTATTTTAATGATGTTTCTGCGCGAGAGTCGTTGTCGTAACAAACAAGTTTAGTGGCAATGCCACCGCTGTCATTACAATAGCATTACCGGTGTTTTAATCACACCACCCATGCTTAATACGGCCTTTGAGTCAGTGCGAACGTGCGAATAAAACGAAAATCTTTTGATCCGTATTCTTATAATTATTGTAAGAATGGTCCGGAATATTTTCTAGACATTCGTCGTAAACAGATTAAAATTCTTGAACCAACTTTCGGCATCGGTAAAAATGTTTCTGAAGGAATTGTTCCGAATTACGGAACGGTCGATAAAGAAGAATTCTGTATTCTGTTCTTACTTTTATCACAAAGGAGGGGTTTTTTTCATCGCACTTTCCCTTTCCTTTTAAGTAAATGTGCTTTGATTCCATTTTAAATTTAGATTTCATGAGAAATTTATACTTCAAGAGGTTCCAAAGACGGCATTATTCTCAGAGGCGAATGATTGTGCCCGATAAAATTCATGGCCTTATCTATTTATTCCCCGTCTCCCTCTTTGGTATCTAAGCTATAAAATGCGTTTCCTTAGATGGCCATGCAGTAACTACAAATATGTCACTTTTGATGCTTATAATATACTATGTTAACCATTTTTAAAATACATTGTAGTGGATGTCAATTATCTCGATTTCTTAGTCAGTTCTTTCTGTTAATATTTTCTTTTTATTATTTCAATAATCTATAGAATGTAAATTATTTTGAAAAACATAACACCTATAATATTAAATGTCTTTTAAAAAAAATAACTGGCTGAAGAGGAATCTGTACTTAACTTTCAAAAGATTGCACTAATTGGTGTCATAGTTATCGCATTTAAACATATCATTATATGCATACAATGCGCAACAACATACATTATTAAACTATTGTTTCAGTATTCTGTAAATAATTTTAACACGAGATTTTAAAGAAATCAAATATCAGGTTTTTAACTTATAAATTTGTTAAATGAGTTGAATCAGTTTACTGACATCACAACAAATTATTATGGATGCAACAAAACTTATTCTAATATAATTTTACTTGGAAACACTGGACTAATAAGATGTTACATTATTTTTCTGTTCAGATTAGAATTTTCGGTTTTTGTAAAAACTAAGAAATTTCAATGCGCATTAATTCAAAGTAAGTAATTCTGTGAGATCAAAATCATCTCTACAGCAAATACAGCAATTTTGAATTTATTTGTTTTTCTGTTGTCAGGGATACACAAAAGTATGCTTCTTTTTTAAAATATGTAAAGTTAGATAATTTATTGAGTTTCAAAATTTTAAACTGCTGATTGTTACAAAGATCTAATATTGCAGTTTTTATCTACAGAACAGTCGAGTTAATTTCAAAGCATTCTATTATTTATTCTTAAATTGCTGCATATGAATTAAAGCATATTCAGCCGAACAACACAATATTTCGTATTTATTTTTCGTATTTCAATAGTTTTAACATTTTTTTAGTAAAACATCTAAGAAAAAATGCCTAAATACAATACAGAAGTACAGATTCATGATATAAAAAATGGCGGGAAAATGCATTTTTAAGAATCAGATAATATCTTCGGAGCTTGCTAAACTTCGCCAAATAACTGAAAATGGTTTTCTACCATAAAAATGGAAATAGAAGTTTACTTCAAAGCCAAATGTGATACAGAAACGTTTAAGTAAATAGAGTTTAGATCAGTATTTCGTGCTACAAATTCAAAAACGATTTGTCTTTCGTTACGCTGGAAGTGTAAAATTCCTTGATAACATATCTGGCAACAGAAAAACCTGTTGTAGGGAAAGCTTAGTGCGAAGAAAACGTCTAGTCGTGGTTTTAAGGGGTGAGATATATAAAATCTGTCAGAAATTGTTTCTGTAGTCGTAAATCTCTGGGAGGAGAAATTCAACATGTGTTTCTAGTTGGGGAGCAAGATTTTGTCGGCCTTGTCAAACAGTTAGAACGAAACAAAGAAACAATGTGTAAATAAAGCTGAGTATTGTTTTATTTTTCCTCCATTCTCTGTATATAGTGATCGATAAAATATCACCCTGTTATTTCTCAGCTGCTCGTTTCTTTTGTTGTATATGTATCAGTCTGTTACTTTTAAGTGTTTGTTAATAATTCTATTTAAGATTATTGTGATTGGTCGGTGTTTATCACATTTCTTATTGTTGATATTATAATTCTAATTTAAAAAGAAATTGGAAATTAATCTTTTTATGCACAACGAAATCAAGTTTTTAGTTTTTGAATCAAATAAACGCTTTGAGATTATGAATTAAGATCATCAATGAATAGTGAATCACCAATTAAACATTCCATGAGTTAATATTATATCACACTGTACATCACAGATAATATGAATGATCAGTGTATGGTTTTATTTGAAATCCTTCCTTTTCAAATTGTTTGAAAATAATGTGAATATTATAAAAATGGTAGCATTCTATTAAATTTGTAAAAGTATATGAGAAATATTGTTATGTATATAGTCACTTAATTAAAGTTTAAGTCTTCAGAAACATTTTATTTTCTTATTTATATTATTTCATTTCATACATGTAATACTTTTGGTACTGCATTTCACTATAAATGTTTTGTGGTAATTGAAAAACTGTTAAGAAAAACTTTAAAAAAAGAATTTTTTAAAAAATATTTTGGGACGCAAATTATCTCCTAGGTTTTAACACTTATGAAAAATTATACTTGTCTCTATAAGAGTATTATATGCCTTTCAAATTATTTTAATTATATCAACGAAGGATTTTACATTATATTTGCAAGATTTTCTTATGAATATTTTATATAACTAGAATCATTTTCACTTTTGCAAAAGGGCGAAATATATTTCTAATTCACAGATAGCAAAATAAATCTTGCTTGTAAGATAAAAATCGAAACACTGCTAGTTCTTTTGCCAAGTCAGGCAATTTATCGATTCCTGTTCACAATTTAAACACTTATAAAATCATATATATATATATATAGGGATACAAATCGGAGGGGGAGGATTTTTTCCAAGTCTATGTTCTTTGCCTTAAAACTTTTTTGTATTTTTAAAGAAAGTTCAAAAGCCGTCTCCTGCCGAGCTTAATTTTAAATTCCCGATGTTTCTGCTTTTATGATTACTTGACCGGAAGTCCTTCCCTCAACACCCCCCTCAAAAAGATCGATTTCAACAAACACGCTCTTACCTCCACAAACTTTTTTTCCTCTCTTTCTCTCTCATCCCCTCCCCACCTACTTTTTAAGTCATATATTCTAGTTCTCTGAAAACATGCCGGTCTCCTGTTGTTAGTTGAGGATTTATCTCATTCACATCCGTTTCCAAGGGGGGAGGGGGGCTCTAAGAGGTGCTGTAGAATAGCCGCGAGTACCTTCTTCTTTGACGGTGATTTAGAAATCTCAAAAATATATCTCTAAAGAAATCAATTCTTACCGTTTGGAGAGTTGTTTAGAGCCATTAATAGGAAATGGTATTGTCGCAAGAAATATGAGTTGTCGGAGAAATCATGTGACGTTGCTGACTTTGAGACCGGACAGAAGTAGATGTAGTCGTAAATTTTGTTAGTGCTTGTTTTTGCCGTTTATTCATGATTTTATTGTTTAGTTCACACTTCTGCAATAGAAGTAGTATCCTTTTTATTGGCGATGCTTTCACAAGTATACTGACCACTAAAAGGTAATAACACGAGCATCTGAACTCAGTATAAAGTCAAGATTCTGCTCAATTTGGTTGCTGTGCCCTTAGGAAAATAATCTCGAACTGATGAACACTAATCACTTCTTTAAAAAGAAGTGATTAGTGTTTGAAAATTAGCTGTTTTGTTTTCTCTAGTGCCAAATTAAGTAATAATTTCTGATTTGGAAATATGTTCTCCTTTTTATTCAGGAATGAAATACTTAAGACTTTATGAACTCTAGGTAATATTTGTATCGAGTCAGTGGCGGCAATTTGGGGTAGCCCCCTCCCCACTTTTTGCGGAAAAAATTAAATTTTTATTTCATTTTAGCTGCCTAGAACTAGGAATTGTGAAAATATCTAGCTAATTTTGTAACTAAATTCTTACATTTGTTGTCTAACCCCCTATATTTCGGGATAACTTTAGGTGCTTTAGGTTAAACGTTTTGACCCCAACACTTTTACCATCCATCCACTGCATCAAATTATAACATCTAATGAATGGCTACATTTTAGTTTATAAGTTTCAAAATGCGAATGAATGCATGGCACACGAGTAAATGATTTAAGTGGTTAATGTTTTCATAATCAAATCTATTTTTAAAAAAACTTAAAATAGTTTTATTTTTAATTTTATCCCCCGAAGAAATCTTCTATACATCAACAATTTTTACCTTTGATCAATCGTGAAAAAATATGTTCCCACCAAAAATTGTGTCTCAATTTTTATTTTTATTATGACTTCCCACATCATTATAAATTGCAATATCATTGTTTAGGTAAACTAATCAACACCAAATATTTAGATTCTGTATAATGTGTTGTTCTGCCAGAAATAAAGCTGAATGCATTTTCAAATTACTTTAGAAAGTTTACATGTAAATAATGATAACTTTGGAGCTTTAGCGATCAGAAAACCTACAATTGAAGGCCCTCAATTGAAATATGTAGATTTTCGTAAAACGTGTCTTGAAAAACTAAAAAACTAACGGAAGTGTTGACTTAAAACAGTTAAAACATATTGCATTCTCTTTACTTAATGAAAGTCTATAAAACATGTTTAACTTAAATTAGTTAAAACCGTACAATATCGGAATAATTAAAATTCTTTAAAAAAGCATGATTGACATCTAATACTAAAATTACCATTACACTTTTCCATATTCCCCAAACAGCTTTCATAACTGTTTGTTTAGTTCCCCACTTAAGCTTTCTGAAAGCTCAGTAATACTTGAAGAAGCGATTCCTTTTGTTTTCTGAATATGACGACATCTGTCTTAAACTCTAGTAGCAAGTTTTACAAAAGATTTATTCAGCTGAAGTAGTCGGATAAGCGATAGGGTGCGGAAATCCGAACAGGATCAAATTTCAAATATTCAGCATTTTGAACGTTTTTCTGTATAAAAATGTATTTGAAATTATACCCAGATGGAATGCAATATTTCCTGAAATTAAAGAAAAGATGAAGCAGAGCTTGAAAACATGGCTTCAGTTGCCAACTTCAATACCTAAAAACTTTAATCCAGCTTAAAAGAATGAATTGCACCCTAACGATTTTCGAGCGACCATCTGTTCGATGGACAACTCCATTTTCTCCTTCCCCGTGTTCCGAATGACCCCCCCTAAGTATTCGGCTTAGAACACTTCAAACCCCCCCCCCCCCCCCCTCCTCCTCCATATATAAAGACTCCGATTTCTAATTCAGATTCTCCCCCTTTTATTTTAAACTTTTTTTTTCGTTCATCTTTCTGTCCCCTACCCACACCCAAGTTTCCTTACGACTTCTGTCTTTTCAGACGGGTTCGATTTATTATTTTTTTAAATTTAAGTTTTTCTTTTAGAAAAAGAGGATTTTCCTCCATGCCCTCCCCCGAGGTATCAGGCACTTCGATCGACAGAAGTGATCCCTGTTGAAATAATAATAATAATTTTTCCCAATGAAAACTTGTTCGTTATATAACAAACTTTTAGTATTTCAGCATTTTCAGTTTTAAACCCCACATTGTTCAGAGTAAGGACAATTAAATACTGTGTCTTCTGGCAAAATATTTGCGATAGAATCAATAATATTTATTGATATGAATTTCAACTTTTATGCTCAGTTAATATTACTCATTGATAATTTTATAAAGCATTCACTTTTGATATTGCTGATCATGATTAAGCATTTACGACTAAGCTTGGTTTATTTCTTCCGTCCCTAATACAAGTATCAAATCCAAGTAGCGGCAATGTTCAGCTGCTTAGTTGCGTATGAATCAATGAGCGGATACTTTGTTTTTATGCTCCTCTACAAAAAAAGTCACAAAAGGGAAAGCCATAATTTTTTATTCAGAACAAAATACTTGAATTAGAATACTGTTACAAAAATGTAATGTCGCTTTCCTGCCTCACTAGTCTTATGTTTGGGAAGAGAGTTTTACAGGGTTAAGTATGGGATGACCGAGCTTGGATCCTTGACCTTGACGACAAATCGATGATTCCAGAAAATGAGACCCTTTTCTCGATATTTCTATTAGGAAAGAAAATACGCTTGAATGTATGAGAAAACTCCATGTGATGTCACGGCCTGTCGGAGAGAGTACATAAGGACCGCGCTTGGATCAAAGTGTGTATTGTTTGACTGGTACGACTTTGGAGTTTCGTTTGCAATGCGAGTTAGAAAGCTGGTGATATGAGAGCTATTGAAAGTGCTGTTATTGTTGTTATTAGTGATTTGCTGACTGTTCGTGTTGCTAAATCTCATAGTGCTGAACTGTTATTACCTGTGAATTGTTGCCTGTTTACGTTGCTAATCTGTGCAAGATCTATCGTATCCTGTTACCTGTGCTACGTGTTTTCCTGCATATTTGTGAATAAACTTTCATTCTCCATTATCCTGCGTGTTGGACTGTTTACACCATACACCCACAGAACGATTTTTGTAACAATATTTTTATTAAGATCTCTGAAATCTCGAATGAGAAACAGAGATTACGAGACCACAGAATGTCCTGTGACTTAATATAGTACAGGTATGAAACATTTATAGCAAATTTTAGGATTTTTCTTACATCTTATGTTTGGCTCTCTGTGT
Source organism: Araneus ventricosus (assembly GCA_013235015.1). Classification (NCBI taxonomy): domain Eukaryota; kingdom Metazoa; phylum Arthropoda; class Arachnida; order Araneae; family Araneidae; genus Araneus; species Araneus ventricosus. The sequence goes on from BGPR01000447.1 coordinate 557,071, forward strand.
GACCAAATATGGCTATTGCACCACCTTTTCGTACATTGTTACTTCATGTAGGTAAACGAGCAGCAAAGTCCAGATACAGTTTAAAGGAAATAAATCTAGAGTTTGCTGACAATAATGAATATTGTCCTTAGAAGAGGCAACATTAGCATCGTATGTAGAGCTCAGTTCTCCAAATTTCATAGCAGCATTTTGGATTGAATGACTGGTTAAATTTTGCCGCACAATTTTCACCAAATTAGCCTGAACTGATGAAATAAATTTGTTACAGATTAGTGGCGAGAGGCTTAAAGTAGGATGGCATTGTATATTATTTTACGGAATAACTTTTAAAATCAATTATGATGACTGGGGCATTGATAATTAGAATGGACCATGCCACAATTTTCACTAAACTGTGCTAGGCATCATATTTTATAGACACTGAAAGTCAGCCATCTGACAAGGACTGCTATCCAATATAGGGCAGAGAAAACTCTTTTGATCCAATCTGGTTTTATTTAGGCAGGGACCAAATTTAAATGGAAAACACGTTTTTCATTTAAAAATGATGCCTAGCTCTGTTTAGGGGAAATTCTGTGTTGGTTTACTTTGTTTCTCTATACCTCAGTTAACTTCTTTAACTCATGATGAGAGCCCCAATGTAAGTCTGTTCATGCAAGATTGAAAGGTATTTAAAATTCTACCCAATACATATTATTTCAAAACGTCTGTAATAGGGCCCGCTGGTGTGGTGCGGAAGTTTGGAGACGGGGTGCAAGCTCAGGTGTCGACCTCGTCATCTGACCGCGGTTCAAAATTATCCGCCCCAAAATAGCCCTCGTGTTGCTTTAAAACGGGACGTTAATATAACTAAACTAAAGTAATATGTAGTTGGGAACTCTACAGATAATTATATCTGTGTTTTCGAGAAGTGATTAAAACTTTCTGACCACTTATATAATAAACTCTTAAAAAATAAACTTAAGTGAACAGTGGCGGCGATTGGCTGGAAAAAGTGAGGGGGCAGAAAAATCTATAGACATCTAAAAGTCCTGGGATTATAAGGGGTAGAAAATAAAATTTAAAAATTTATTTAAAAAATTGGATATTTTTCCCGAACACTGTTGCTTTTTTATAATTCCTTGACTTAGGCAGCTAAAATGGAATTAAAAATTAATTTTTCTCTAATAGAGTAGAGGGGGACTTCCCCCCCCGCGCCCCCCCCCCCGACTCCCCGCCACTGTAAGTGAATAGCAAGAACTGTCCGCCTGTCCTTCCAAACTTCGCTCAGATACAAAGCCACATTAGAAATTGTGTTTCCAGAAATACACTACCTCCCTTCCCCCAACCCCCCTTCGGTACAATGTCCGCCACTTTCATCCCCCCCCCTTATCCATTCCTCCTCCCTGTCGTTTCGGAAGTACCCGACATAGAAGACCGTCCATTTAACAAGTGTTTAAAATTTCAATGACGTATTGATTTTCGCCGTTGCCAAAGACTGCTTTTGAGTAGTTTCTTGCGGACCACAGAGGGGAAGATGAGATAAAACGTACTATACAGGAATAAAGAAATATATATATATAAATCTAAAGTTCAACAACAACAACAAAAAAATAAAACTGGTCACAAGAAGTTTTTCAGTTTTGTCCACTACAGCCCAGCCTGCTGCCTCCCTTCCCTAAAAAAGACAGCTGCAGAATTTGTAACGGGCTTTCCAATTTTAAACATCATTTCTAGCTTTATTTCGTTCCTGTCCATTTTTATGTTTTTGTTCTTTTTTTAAAGCTTTAAGTGAAAGCTTAAGCTCTTATATATACTTCTCGCTACGGCTTTAAGTCCTAATGCGAGTTGAAAATGTGAGTGTGACTGGTGGTTAGAGGGAAGTTTTTCACGAGGATGTCTTTACAACTTTATTTATATTTTTTTGTGTGTGTGGCTTCGTGAAAGAAATGTAACACTGTACTGAATTAGACGCTTCATAGATTTTTTCTGCGGAACTTTTGTCTTTTTCTTTTCTCAGATCTTCACATAGAAATTGGCGTTTTCAGTCTTTAAAGGTAGGATTCGTTGGAAGAGATTTCGTTTGATTTTGAGGATTTATATTTAATTCATTTTTTTATCTCCATTAAGAAAAATAATTACAAGTAGGATTTCTTTATAACATGCAATGTATGTCTTTTATAGAGCTGAAAAACAATCAATTGGAAAAATTAGAATAAATTTAAGAATAGAATCTTAACTTAATCATTAAACAAGAACAACAAAACAATTTATTAATAAAGAATGAAATTTGGAAAGAAAAATTAAATAAAATATATACAATGTTTAACTAGCGCGCAATTGCAGCAGCAAAACAAAAAAACAGAGAACAATGGAATATCATACAAAAAAAGTCGAAGTATAGCAGGGTTTTATAAGCGTTTTTCAGTCGCGAGCCTTTTTTCTACTCAAACACAAAGTAAACAAAGCGAAACATGTAAATGTAACGCATCGCTATGTGTCATCCATTGCAACATTTAGAGGAGATGCGTAGTTAGGTTTGTCATGTGACTGTGATATCACATCAATTAATAAATTTTCAGTAGTTGAATCCCGCTTATAATGATGTTTTCATGATAATGTTGTTGAAATGCCAGTAAAATATATAATGAATTTTTATTTGTTATAGAAATAACTGAGAAACATTTAATCATATCACTGTTACAAAAATCCTGTCAGGATAAACTTTTTTTTAATCTAATAATACTGTCGAAATTTTACTAACAAATTAATCTTTTAAATAAAAATGAATATTAATAACTTTATTTTTTGTCTGTTTGTTATCTGCTACCAAGAGTCATAAAATTTGTGAATATAGCAAACTGCTCGAAAAATATTTCATACTGAGTGATACACAAGATTTAATCCTATTTATCTTGAATATAATTTTAAAAAAGAAAAATTGCTTTTCTTTCATAGGAATCATTTCGTGCTTTTTTGCTCTTTCATCGCTTAAAATTGTTTCTTTCCTTTGAGAAAAGGAATAATTAACTTGTTATTCTATACAATGCTTCTCGTTATCTTTTCTCTTGCATCGTAATGTAAAAAGCAAAAATATTTCTTAAATAATCATCATTTGACAAAGTTTTATTCTTTATTTCATACTCATTTTTTTAAAACAAATTGTAATTTTTCATTTAGAAAATGTCTACTCACTTCGTATTTAAATAAATGCATTTCAGTGAATTCGAGATGAAGCAAAAATTATTAACAAAAGCCAAACTCTGAAATATCAGACAAAAATTTTCAAACCAGTAAATTTTGACAAAAAGAAGAAAGAAAAATCTCACTTATAGCAGAGAAAAAGAAAAATATATTTCAAATTCTAATGTAAAAAAATTACTTTTGAGTAAAAGATACCTATTTCGATCATTCAGATAGCTAAACGGCATTGATTGTTTCAAAATTGAATGAAAATTTAGATGTCTATTTTCCTTGATTTTTGATTATTTTTTCTTGCCAAAAATATCCATAATAATATACATAAATATTTGGTTATTTCGAAAATGCGATTTGTGTTGTCCATGAGTTTTCAAATTAACTCCCAGTTCCAGACCAGCTTCCAGATTCTCCAGTTTTAATTTCAAATAATTCTACTAATTACTAAATAAGAGCTTTATTTCCATAGAGAAATCAAATTACTCTCCATTCAAAGCAACGGCCCAATTTATCACACAAAGCGCTGTTTTTTTTCATTTATTTATTTTTTCATCCATAACACTTCAACACTGATTACGGAAAGAACTCTTGGATCTCCGTTACTAAATCACGAAAAAGCAAAATCACGAGGAACTGATTCCGACCGCAAAACTCTCTGGTGACCGAATTATCCTCCTGTGAGTGAAGAGAAGCCTTCGTTGATAGTTTTTAGATACTTTACTTTTTTTCCCACTTGCTTCGAGGAGCTGCGGATGACTCGATGGAAAGACGGGGTAAAAATATGACATCTTAATTAAACCAAGTAGAAAATTAATTGCTACAGAAAGAGCGAAAAGAAGTGGGGAAAGAATCTTTCTTGAGGGTGTCTTTCTAGTAACGAGAAAAAGAAAACTGACTATCCGAAAAGATACCGTCTCTTTCTAAAAGCTCTCGATGGTGTTATATGATACAGGAATATTTTGGAGAGTAAATATTTAGAATATTAGTATGTATTAGTTTCTAATGCAATGAAATTGAATGATGATATATTATTATTATATGTTGAGTAATACGGCATAAATATTTTCATTCTTTCGTTCTTAGATTTTCTTCTGCATATGAAACTATGCGAAAAAACACGGCATAAATATTATTTTTACATCTAACTCAAATTCTCTGCTGTACGTGGGGATGTACAAAGCAAATGAAAGTATCTTAAAAGAAACTGTTGGATCAGTTTGAAAAAAAATAATAATTAAAATTCCTTTCTATAAATTATTTCCGTGCAACTAACAAAAATCTTCCTGATTTGTGATTTTTAAATTTATTCTTAGTAGAGAGCAAAATAACAGGATAGAGAAGAATTAAAATTTTTAAAAAGTTTGGAGAACTAATTAGTGAAACTCCTCAAAATATTCAAGCTCTGTTAATCCAAAATTAAACGTTACCTTTTCTCTATTACTTATTTACTTATTTTAAACCCACTATAAATGCTATTTTCCGATAAGTAACGCAGGTTGCGCATAAATTTGCACAAAATTTAAATGAGACCGCGGTGGCCTAGTGGTAAGGTCTCGATCTCGGGACCGAAGGGTTCCAGGTCGAAACCCGATTCCCCTGAAGATTCGCCATGTATGCGGACCTGCTGCACGTTAAATCATACTTAGGGGGCCAAACGCCCTTCCGTTGGTGTGGTGCGGAATCTTGGAGGGGATTGCCAGTTCAAGTGCCGTGCTCTTTATCTGACTGAGGTTCAAAATTACAATGTCCGTCCGAAAATAGCCCTTGTGTTCCTTCGAAACGGGATGTTAATATAAACAAACCTTATCAGGGATATTTTTATTAAATAATCCGAAAGGAAAATTAGAAAGTCAATCCTATCTAAGAGAAAGTTTGATTTTCACGAAGACTGCAAAAATATAGGTTAAATAATAAATTATTATCGTTATAAATATATAGAGGTTATTATACACGAATAAAAGTTATTGAAACAGAATCTATTTAATAAACTTTAAATTTTTAAAATAAGTATATCACATTAGATTAGATTTACTTATTTTTCTTGAGGAAGGATATCAATAGGTTTGAAACTTTGCTATTTTCTTATTTAAATACCAAAATTCAAAGCATTACTTACATTTTTACCTGTTTAATGTAATTTTATTAATTACGTTTCATCTACAATATCAAAACTAACTAAACTAAGAGTAACAAATTTGTCCGGTTAATTTAAGAATAAGGCATGAAAATTATAGGCAATATCCCTTCGAAGTTCTGGTTGTTTATTTAAAAGCAGAATCAAACTTTAAACCCTTTGTAAAATTCATGTACGCTTACTAACTTCATAAAAATGTCAAACTAAATTGATTAACTTATGAGTTTGTTCAGCAAGTTAAAGACTTATTGTTTACCGGGATAACCTATCTATGACTTGAGGTCAGCTCATGAAATTCATGATGAACTTGGTTATAAATGCGTCACTTAATCAAGTATATAGCTGTGTATAATATCTTAAATTAAGGATTAAAATGTTATTGTACTGGACATTAAATATCCTTGTATTTTTAGATAATAAATAAGTTCTTCATACATCGTCTCAATGCACTTTTAGGAAAGGAAAATGTGATTTACACAGGTACATTTTTACTTAAGATACAAAATCGTAAAAATGGGTATAAATTTATTATTTCTGTGAATTTTTAGAGCTTGGGCTACCACTTTTATTCAGAAATTTCAATTTAGCACTTATTTTGATTTCCTCCAACCCAGACAGCTATTTATCTGTGCCTTGAGCTAAACGTTTCGAGTTGTCTCTCAGTTCTTAGAAGGGCATCAGATTGCACAGAAGAACAAGCAGGTTTTTTTAAAAATATTTAATATCTTTCTTACAAAAATATCTAAAAAATTATCAAAGCAAAATTTTAAATTTTAATTCAAAGCGCACACTTCGAATGTTTAAAATGTTAGCATAAAATGCACTGAAAGTTGGTCATACTTTTAAACTAAGGTTTTGGGCACCGAACACTATCCAATTTTTTTTTTCAAAAATACATTTAAAATTGTCTGTTTGAATATGTTAAATCAAACAGGAATGTTTCAAGAAACTGTAACCTTGTTTCTAATTACACGGGAAATAAAAATGAAAGAGTTTTGAGATTTTGAAAACCTAGCTTTTCAAATGAAGCAATAAAAAAGATATTGAAAAATTTCATCATCACAACCATTTTTAAAGTTTTCGTAAGTTAAGTATCACTTACTCAGTTGTGAAGGGTTTTCAAATGACGTAGGCTTCAAATCTAGTAAGCCAACTTTGAATTTCATTAAAAACAAGATGTCGGTTCATACATTGAATGTGCTGATACCTTGTAAATGCAAGTTGACACTTTTTAACGGATGGCTGTTATAAACTAGGCATTTAGAAACATAGCATACTATATACAGCTTTATGATAACCTTTGTTTATATCTCTAATTCATAATCAAATTTGACAATCAGTAAGTTTTTAATTACTTACTTCAAAATCAACAGCACTATCAAATGCTTTGGTAAACTTATAGACTTGCATCAACGACAAACATGATTTTGATTTAAAATACATTGAGTTAAAAAAAATCAAGAAAAATCCCTGTCACCAATTCGCATTTAATACCAGGAATCCTCCAAGTTATACATTTAATTAATTCCTGACATTGTCAACAAGTGTAAAGAAATTTCGCGAAAATCAAAGGTGTATTTGTTCGCACAACGCACAAACATCAAGGCTAACTCGAGCACTAAAGTTTGCTTCTCGGAAATGAATACTCAAATGTCAACTTAACGTTTTGATTTTCGTCGGGATGAAATAATACTCTAGAAGAACAAACACCGCCGACAAAATGAAGAGTCAAAATCGTTTTAAAAGCTCCAAAGATTAAAGGGCTTTACCTCGATAATTGTCGAAGGATTGGTAGCCAAGATTAAATCAGCCATTTTTTTTCACCCGGCCTTCCTAATTTCCCTGCTCCCTTGTGTTAACAATGCTAGCGAAACTAATTTCGCTTATTTAATGAATTTCACCCAAAAGCTTTTCCTCAGCTAATTAAGTTTTCTCGTTTAGCTTATGATAAAACACGATTGAACGTTAATTAATAAAAATTCCGAGCTCTTAATTATTTTTCAAGGGAGTGTCTTCCCTTCTTCAAGGGAGAGAGGAAAGAAATTGCCGCTTGCGCCTGTCTTATTGTAAATGCTGCAGACGATCTCGCCCATGCAAAAGGCAAACGAACTGGCTTGCTGGCTGGTTATTTTTCGTTCTCGATTGATTGTATACATAATTAACTTTTCTGGAAGCTTGATATTGTTTGGAACAACAGGAAAATGCAGGTTGTAGCAAAAGGGAAGAAAAATAGAAGGGAGAAAAAACATTCTTTCTGTTATTGGATAGTTTCTTGAAATTCGAAGGACTTTTACTTCATGCGCCATGCTGTGGAATGTATAGTGACTATAATGACTTAATGTTTAAGAATCTCAGTAAACGCTACTATTCTTATAAAAAACTGAAAAATTAGACATTTGAAAGCTCAATAATAATTAAAATGTGGCTGAAATTAATGCATATTCTCCGTCACGTTCGCTAGAAATTATATTCTTGCTACCTTTACCAGATGGTTACTCCATCAGTGGCTCGCTGGTGACCGAGTTATCTGAACAAGTGGTCAGTCCCTTGCCGAAAGATAAAGGTAAAAAAATTTAAAGGAAAAATAAAGGTTTGTTTGCTTTGGGTCTGTCCATAAATGATGTCACACTTTTTTTCAATATTTTTGACTCCCCTCCCCCTCCCCGTTTGTCACAAAGTGTCACACTTCACCATACCCCCTGCCCCCTCCTTGTCACATGTCACGCTATATTACATAAACATATACTTGCAGTTCAGAAACAAGGCACTACGTTATAGATCATATTTCATATTTTATTTTTAAACTTTAACTAAGTGCTTTAATGACATTTGTGAGCAGAGGGATGTTTTCTTCTAATTGTGAATAATTTCTGGTGCTACCATATTCTCAGAACCTACGAACCTACAGAACCCCGAATGCCTTTTTCGAAAAGAAAGGAATATGCAGTAAAAAAAATGGGAAAAAATCCCATGAAAGTTGTTTTAGCTCCGATTAAAAAATACCTTCAAATTCTGGTAACTTCAAAATTTAATCTGCTGATTTTAAATTTTTTTATTTAAACCAAAATGTGTGATGCCACACTTCTTGTTACCCCCTCCCTTCCCCCTTGTCACAAACTGTCACAATTTCATGAGCCCCTCCAAGCGTGACATCATTTCTGGACGGCCCCTTTCAGGAAGATCAACAGTGTAATACTCTATTTCATTTTAAATGTTACATCTAAAAAAAATATTGTTTTTTCCATATATTTGTCATCAAGCATTTGAGAATGATGACAGAGACGCCTGTAAAAGTGAAGTTCGGAGGGACTAACTTCAAAAAAATTTTGGATTGATAATATTAGGTGTTTTTAACTATAAAATACCTTTTTCAGGAAACAATCTTTTGTAAAAGACATTTTAATTGATGCACCTAGCGACGGAAGTAAAAATTACGAAAGTCCACTTTATTCCTGGATCTTGTAAACCCTCATCAGGTTTAAGACAACTGGAAGTGTATTCAAGAATGATTTATAATACAAGGGGAAGGGGTTATTTTCTCTTGATAATAAATAAGTTGCAATATTCTTACAATGCTTCAGAATATACTCTTTTTGGATTTCAAGAGCACGGTATTATTAAATAAAAAAGATACATATTTATTGGGAAAAAACTATAATTTTGTCGTTGGCATAAATCGTCAAAGCATCGTTTCTGTTTTAGAAAAAAAGTACTACACTTTTGCTGTTTTTTTATTTAAAATAAATTAATTTTAAAATCACATGTTTGAACAAAAAATACTGTTGTATATTCTCTTAGTAATATTCATTTCCTCGACTGTCATAGCATTACAATTTATCTAACTATTAACTGAATCAATGTACCCAATTCACCACCCAACTAATTGAGACTTAATGAATTTATAATTTGTTTGATAAGCTGAAATCTTCTCTTTGTAGAATCATGACTTGTCCTCTAATTCTACATTATGATACCTAAGAAGTATCCTTCAATTATGCAATTCGGAACCAACTACATTTTATTCATTTCGAGTTTGCCGCTTCTAAACTACATCTAAATTTGTGTAGTTTGCCATGTAAAATTGAATGAACTCCAATCCGTTGCACAACAGACTAGTTATTGTGCAATTATTAATTTTAGTAACATGCAGCGATAGAATATTTCCTGCAATACTTCGAGAAAAAAGTTGCAGCACAAAATTTACACTTATAGCTGATTCCTATTCGCATAAATGAGTCCATTTTATACTTGTTTTATTTAACAGAATAGAAATTTGAGATAGACAGTTCATAATCGTATTCCTAAGGTCAGTGATCTACCGCAAGGGTTACAATATCCTAGGAAACAGACCAATTTGACTCAGAAGCCACAGAAACAGCAAAAAAAGCGTGTTTTAACACAGAAAAGGCAAGGCGAGGGGTTCCGAAGCCGACCGAAGAAAAGGTGTTCGCTCTGCCCATTGTTAACCCTTCATTCACAGATCGCTGAATCTCTTTTGATGTCCGTTCTGGACATCTTCCTGCCTTTGACGTCCGGCCGTCCGGTCATCCGATGGGAATCGCGCGAATATAATAATCTGTCGGTCATTTGTCCGGCTTCAGTTGACATGTAGGCCATTCTAACCGAACATGCGTGTTTTGCTCCCCCTCATTCTCCTGCCATATACTTTACCTCGAGTTTTCTCAAGTCACAATAAAGACGGATATTCTATATCCTGGAATACATAATGAAGTATTTAGTGTCGACTTTTCAGTGAAGGCCAACGGAAAAATAAATATTCCTTAACACCTTGAAAAGTCAATTGAAAGAAAATTCCTTTGATTGTATGAAAATATAATAAGTCGAATTCTAATTTATAGTATCAAGCATATTTTAGTGACAAGAAAACAAATTTGAACTTAACCCTTTCGCCTACAATGTTATTTTTAACTCGTGAATAGAATTACAGAATTTTTCATGTTGAAATATTTAATTAAATCGAAGTAACAACTAATTTTAAAACAAAAATTACTTGGACATACTTAAGTATCTCAAGTATCATTTACGTTCGTATATGGATCGAATGCTCCAAATAAGATATGTCAACTAATTAGGAGGTTAAATTAACAGGTAAGTAAAGGGATTATTCGTGTTTTGAAAACGAAAACAAAAAGCATTATAAACTATTTCGCGAAAAATATAACATCCTATATCATTTAATAGATGGTTGAGATTTAATAGCGCTATGGCCAGATATGGGCATGCTGCCCAAAACATATGGTGCAAGCGAAAACTTTAAATATTTTGTTGCTGTGGTTTGTTTTGTTAAATCCCTCGAGATAATAAACTGTAATTAATTGATTAAGTGTGGCAAAATTATCATTTTATGAGGATTTCAATTTTCTATTTATCCGCTTTCAATAAAATCATCATTTAGCTCTTGGTGTAAATTGGGCCAATCGATCATTATTTCCACTTTTGAAAATGACAGTTATCAAAAGACATTAATATAATATCAATCAAAAATGACAAATGCTTCTCTAATTAAACCACAATCGTAATATATTACTGTCAATCAGTTTTGTAACACTGTTATTTTATTCTCAAAATAAAATTTATAACACAACATCACTTTGAATATTAATACTGTATTAGAAAGTCACTTAAACCATTCAGATTACTAATTCTTTTAAATAATAATCATAGTAATTATTCAAAAACTATAAAAATAGTGAGCATAATTTCACTTCAGAATCTTAATTATGTAAAATTACTGACAACTACAATAATTCAGTTATAATCGTCTGAAAATATTTTAGACGTGAAACTTGAGAGTAATAATTACTCACAAGTAGAAGTGTATCCGCTGTTTGTTTATTTTTATTTATTCACAAGGTTGAGAATCAGGTTCTTACAAGCATTTACGAAGGACATTACTTAATAACGAAAATATTTTCTCTATATTTGTTCTTAATTTTATAAATTCAGATCCTAAAAAGATATCCTTAATGATTGCGAAGTGGTTCAAGGCAGTGAAAATTTGCAAACAAATCAAACTAGCAATTTATGTTTAAACGAAATATTTTCATGCTACTCAAAACTGATTTCAGTAGATATAGAGGAAAGATAATTTACACAAGGTGTGATTGAACATTTAGGTTTAGTAAAAGCTCAATGCTTATTCATATTAGTACAATTTCTGGATATTTCTGTCCTGCACTGACAAATAAGTCTGAATATATTAATCGAACAGTCAGCAAATAATTGTAAAAAGGCGTTTCAAATCAGTTTAGTTTATATAGGAAAGGAATAGAATACTGACGCAGTTTTATACACAGAGTAAATTATATAAAGCCCCAAATGTAATTTTGATTTGGAGCTGTTGTTATAAAACATTGTATAAAAAAATTATAATACTTCATTTTTTCAAAATTATTAATTGAATCATAAGTAGCCTGTTTATCAAAAGATTGAAATTATTTCAATTTTGCATAACAAACCACACCCACACTTAGATACAATCTGTTGTGGTGAAGCTAGGATCTATAAAACGGTGGTTGATTCCATCTGATGGTGGTCGTCTCTTCGTCATCTGACAATGATTCAAAATTACGTTGTACGCCTTAAAATTTCCCTCGGTTATAAATCAGGCATTACTATAACTGAACTAAACTTGATTTCTTAACTGAATTCATTTATATCATGTGAGGAGTTTCTTTTCAAAAGTGAATATCCATTTTATAAAGATGGTTGGTAGAAGTGAATGTAATTTAGTTTTTCAAAAATATTAAGAACTTTAGCTAGCTTTATAAAAGGGGAAAATACGTTTTGTGACAAGACTGCACCCTTGTATAGTTGGATGCTAAGATTAGAAAATTGTAAAAAAAAAATGCATTCCGGAATAAAACGGATATGCACGCTTTTGATAAAAAAAAGCCCCTCATATTGCATAAAAATCATAAAAATAAAGGCTAATTATCTTTAGAAGAGAGGTGTTTGTATTTTTGAAGATCTTACAAGTAGTGCTAGTGTGAAAACATCGAGTTCTTTTTTTCATGTAAACAAGTCTAAGCTACAAAACTTTTGTAATTTAAAACCTCCCTTGCTTAAAATCCATCATTTTAAAAGTCATCTACACACAAAAACCGATCAACAACCATTCGTCCACCTGCTTCGGTCTTGGCCTCTCATTTGTACCGCCTTTGGTCAACAACACGTAATTGTAACGGTCTGTTCGACATAAACATCCATTATTACGCAGCAATTTTTTTGTCCTCGGACCTAGACCGCATCTGCCATCCCATCTTTGTTTCTCTGATTCAAATGTCAGAAGGCAAAACCATTAATCTATAAGGAGCGGGGGGGGGGGGGGGGGGGCTGGCCAGCCAACCTATCCATCACAGTAGCCATACATCAAATTGCAGTTGCATGGCCCAGATCGGGGAGGGTGAGGTGTGTATGCAAAAAGGGACATCTTGTCTCACCTTGAGGTTCATGCATCGCTGGAGGAGGGAGATGGGTGTCTGGCCTCTCACCCACAGCGTGAGAGATGGGTGAAGGTAAATCTCGAAGGGCCTTTCACAAATTGTGGATGGGTGAGGCGTCTGGTAGTAATTTGGTAATTGGTTGGATTTTTCTCCGCTTTCTTTCATATGGTGAGAGAATGGATACATATTTATTTTAGGTTAATGTCTTACTGAAGATGTCTGATAGAAAATGAAGCATTCTTACAATAAACTGACTTAACCTTCCAGCGGGCGCGCGTTTGCAAGAGATACTTGAATTGTGCATCGTATTACATATTTATATTGTTATTTTATATATATATATATATATATAAGTGCAATTTTATTTATAAAATCTTTGTTTACCATTAGGCTAATAAATATAGATAACATAAATAAAAATTGCATTTATTTTTGTAAAGTAACACGATATATATATGAAATACGATGCACGATATGTCGTAAAATTTGTGTAAGCGCGCCCGCTGGAAGGTTAAGGAAAGTTAAAATGAATGCTTAGCGAAGTAGAGATAATCAGTCTTCATATTCTTGCAATTCTTTTTTTCTTAGTTTTTATTTTATTTTGATGAAGTTTGAATTTGGGCAAAATGAAACTAAACATGTTTGCATTACCATCCGGAACTAAAATATGTAGCTTTTAGCTTTAAAAAGTTTATGTTTCTTTTGATATAAATGTTTGGCTTTCATTAGTGTATCAGTTGAAGTCATTTTCAAATGAATTCAAAATGATTAATATTCTTCCATACACACATTATGGCAATGTAAATTTTATGAGTTCTCAACTATTGTTTTAAGAGCAGAATTTCGAATATAAATCTTTAGAATTTTTAAAAATTATTTAAATTATAATTCTGACATGCAGGTTGTTATTTTATTTCATTAAATACAAGAAGAAACTATTTAAAATAATCAAAATGAATGCTATCTAAGCAATTTTCAGAAATTAAATGTAAAACCAAAAAATCATTTCTGTTTTGAATGCGTGTTCCAGAAAGAAATTTAGAATAACTTTTTACTCTTAATACTATAAACAATGGTTTTTCTTTTCACTTCCTGTCGTTACTACAAAATTATCACAAAAATAGTCAAACTATAGCCATTTTTATAATTATCTATAATCTGACAGGACATGACTGAAACCTTTTGCAGAAGCTTTATTTTCTTAAACTTATGAAAAAATTAAACGGTTTTCTGTTAAATCTAAGAAACTAATTTTCTGTTAAAATAAATTATTTTGTCTAAATTATGAAATTTACAACTGTGAAGACCTATTTCTGAAATCCGTTTTTAAAAATTTTGCTTAACCTTTTTAAAACAGTTGTTGCATCATGTTCAATTAGCCTTCTTGTGTCGTGCAACGAAGAAACTGATTGCCAATTATTAATTTTAATTTCTAGGTCCTCACTATTGGAATTTGGTTTAAACTAATTATATTGTACTAACACAGCATTGAATCATTTATACTATTACTGCGTTGAATCATATTATACTATTATAGCTTTGATTTATATTATAGCATTATAACTTTGATCGTCTCGTTGCAAAATAAAGACTTACTAGCAAATTTTGCTTAAAAACAGCGATTAAAAAATAGCCGGGAATTGGGAATCAAAATTCCAATCTATCCTTATATAAAATCTAATAAAGATTCAATAAATGCACATCTTTACAATTTCGATATGACCCCCTCGTATCTTGGAGAAGTTTCCGGAAGCGGGACGTTTTGACTGCGAAGTGTGACAATTTGTTGTCCGGCATAATTGTCTGTTCTTCCGAAATCCTGCAGCTGTTATGTGGGAGGGGAGGAACATATAATGTAAAATAAACAAGACCGCTGATAGACGGTTGAACGGTACATGATGGATCTGATCACAATGTATATCGAACAGATGGACAACGTGATGCGACTTCTATTTCACGAGACACAAACCGCGAAAACTCTACTCAACAACATCGGTTGGGAAATATGTTTGCTGCGTTGTTTGAGAATACCTCGTGACGAACTCAGGCGAACTTTCTAATGCTGTAAGCTTGAAAGAAACTGATTCCGAACAGCGTATCTTAAATAGCATTAAAGACAAGGCAAGGAATAAGTTCCTGCTTTCACCAGTTTTGTTCCAAATTGATTTTATTTTACGAGTTACCGTTTAATGGGGGAATTTCTCTCATCGAATTTTTCTGAATTATAAATATAAGTATTCATGGGAAATTTTGATTAATCCAGCTAAATTTTGGCATCCAACTTATATTCTCGCATGTAATTATTATTGGTTATGTAACTGGATGGAAATAACTCTGGTCATAATTTTCGCCAGATTCCTAGAGCAATATTCAACGCTTGTTCTTTATTCAAATGATATTTGTAAAATAAAATCTCTTCAAATATATTTGCGCACTTTTTATTAAACACTAAATTTTTTCTCTTCAAGTGGGCAATGTGTGGAACTTTCTTAATAATATAATACATATTTTTAACTTTCATCATTTAAATAATCGTTCGAACAAAAGTATTATAGAAAAAAGTGAAAACCTGCAGTGAAATAAAGATGCGTGTCTCTTGAAACTTCTTTAATGAAGCACAAGAAAACAATTCAATGTAGAAAATAATTCAATGAAGCAATTCAACTAATCAAATGATTAATTAAAATATCAAACATTTCAAAACATTTCTTAATTGGAATCAGAAAAAGTTAGCATTTAAATATCTTTTAGATTTTCAATTTCACGACATTTTCCTATTTCCACTAACAAGGGTGAAATATTTCTATTCTAAAAAAATAAACAGATAATATAACTTTAGGAAATGGAAAAGCGTGTTATAATTTTGCAATCATTCCATGTAAGAACAAAAACTATAATAAAGTTTCCTTGTAAGTATAAAATCTGTGATAGAAATGAATATAAAATGTTACTAATCTTAAGAACAGTGGCTAAATCCTACTTCTTCAATTAGTTTTGCAGCATCAAATACTGGAGAAAATATTATACTATCAGTTCATTGTCGTTAATTGGAATCATTCCATCTAAGAACATAATCCATCATAAAATTGGCAAGTGCAAAGACTATGATCAAAAATGAATATAAAATACAATTATTAAGAAGAATAATGTGTAAATCCTAATTCTTAAAACAATTTCAAACCATCAGGAACTGAAAAAGAATTTAATTTTGGTTCAGATTTGACGTTTTTGCAATAATTACACGGAAATACAAATTCAGTGATAAAATTAGCAAGTGCAAAGACTGTGACGAAAATTCGCACTTTAAAGAAGAATAGTGAGTAAATCCTAATTTTTAAAACAGTGTTAAACCATTAGGAATGCAAAAAATCTTAGAATCTTGGTTGATAGTTCATTTGTATTGCAACCATTCCATGTAAGAACAGAAACTATGAAAAAGTTTCCATGAAAGTAAAAGTAGAATGTGATAAAAAAATGAACATAAAATATGACTTTTCAGAAGAATAATGAGTAAATCCAACTTCTTAAATTAGTTTCGAATACTCAGAGATAAACAAAATAAACAAAAGGGAGCTACATCTTTTCCAAATTTAAAAGCTTAAGACCCCTTCAACGTTCAAAAGAAAACCCTCTATTAAAAAAGGGTACCGCACATACCATAAAAAGAATGGCTATGAATTCTCTCTTGCAGTTTAAATAGAGAGATTGAGAGGGGGGCTATTTTTTGATCGCCTTCCAAACAAAGCGACGCCAAAGTCCTTGGAGAATAGCTCTGGTGCATAGAAGGACTTTATGCAGATCGGGTCTTTCCATCGCACTAAATGAGAAAACTCCATGCACACAGAACAGAATAAAAAAATGCTGGACAACAGAAAAAGGGGGAAGAGATGCAATTTTTGCCTCTGAGCTGGTTCACGATCAAATGTAGAACTGACTCGATTTGACAGTGATTGATGCACAGCGCACGATCTGAGGAATATTTTAATTTCCTGTGCGTCCCATCCGTTGCAGAGCCCCTTCGTCACTGGACATTCTATCCCCTCCCACCGGCACTTGCAATACCCCGACATTTTTCAAAAACTCAACTTGCGCAAGGCGAAGAAACTTGAATCCTTTTCTTTTGCAGACTATCTCATTCCGCAGAAGCGTCTTACACTTCCAGATTTCTTCCTTTCAGATTAGAGTTGCGCTGATGACGAAGGGAGGGGGTGGAGCGGAGAACAAAATTACGAAGGCACACTCGGGAAGTCTTCTGAAAATGATTTTTTCACAGCAGGTTAGCTTTGGTGGGTTTTTAACAGAGCAATCGATTATGCAGTCTGGCATTTTGTGTGTCTTTAAAATGGAATTTTGGCAGTGACTTTCACCTATATTGTTTAAAATCAAAGTAGAATTAAATTCGAATTGAAATAGATGAGTTTTGAACGACTGTCAGGATGGCATGGAGTTATTATTAATATTGATGTTATATTATTCTTTAAAAATGCACTTCATTGTCGCCGAAGTGAACATACGAGTGTACGACTCGTATAACAACTCGTCTGAGCAACCTAAACAGCATAATTCCCGCATTTATCAAATAATTTAGAAGCTTACCTAGTCTGTCATTGCTGTCATGTTTTTGAAAAAATTACTGGCTTAACCTGCACTTTTTGATAAAAAGAATATTGGCTTCGTATTTAAGTATAATGTTGCATTTTTGTTTCATCCACATGTATAAAAGATTCCATTAGTAGCTAACTATTGTTTTAAAAACACAATTTTATTAATCAAATTTGTTTTCTCTTCCAATACATCCGAAGTAATCCCAAAAAGATAATGCATTACTGAATTGAAATCCAGGCATACTATAAAAAATAATTTCTTAGCTTCTCTTTAGAGGAATTCTATTGTTGTCTTTTTTGTAAAATTTCTGCGTGATTTTTGAACTGCTTCTACTGCTTATGATTTTACCAAGTGTCTAAAACATTCATTCTTTTCTTTTCCAGAACCCAGTACATATACGTGCAGTACGTGTAAGCAGACCTTCACATCAGCGTGGGTGTTGGTGCAACATGCCCAACACATGCATGGAATGAAGATATACTTAGTGACTCCCTATCATGGAAGCCGGAGCTCATCCACCTCTTCTGCGAATGCACTGCCTCCTGCAGGGCCTCCACCATCCCTCATCAACAGCAGTGGCAGTCTAGGAATTCCTTTACCACCGGTGTTACCTCCATGTTCTTCGATGAACGGACCCAGTCATCACCCACACGCTCATCATCACAGCGTCTTACCTCAGCAGGCACTATCTCTGGAGAACCATCCGGCACTTCAGCTGCTGAGGATGCCACTGGGAGAGAGGCAGTTCCCTCCCACTTCGCTCAACGCCCCTGGTATGTTTGCTCGGCCCTCTAGTCAAGACTTCCGCGTTGACATGTTAGCGACGTCTTCTTCCACTAGCGGAAATAACTCGGAAGGTAGTCAACAGTTTCACCGAATCAATCATCACCCGTCACACATACCACCTCACAACGCTCCTTCCCTACCCGGATTAGGTATTGGAAGCTTTGACCCCCACAATCCGTTCATCGACAGGGGACCTCTGGGTCTAGACACCAGGCCCAGACCACCCCCTATGAGCTTAGGCTTTGAGCCACAAATGGACTTTTACTCGCAAAGACTGAGGCAATTAGCGGGAGCCACCAGTCCTACTGCAACGTCGGCTTCTCCCAGGAAGCCCTCCCCACCTTTCACTCATCCTCCAATGTCTTCCTCTTCTCAGCCTTCCACTCCCACTTCTACGCCTCAACCAGTGTTAAACCTTCACAGTTCCGCCAGTGGAAATGGCACTCCAAGTCACCAGCACAACAGCACAAACAATAACCCAGCTCACAGAGGATCTTCTGCATCTTCCACTAGCAGTAAAGGTGGTGGAGTCACGGATGCAGCAGAAGGCTCCCCTAAATTGCTCAAATCCTGGTCATGCGAGTTTTGTGGCAAAGCCTTCAGGTTCGAAAGCAATCTCATAGTTCACAGACGATCTCACACTGGTGAAAAACCTTACAAATGTCCGATTTGTACACACTCCTGTAGTCAAGCAAGTAAGTTGAAGAGGCACATGAAGACCCATCAGAACAGCAATGGCAAGTCTGCAAACGGTTCCGAAAATAACAGTCTGGCGTCGCCAAGGTCTACTCCAGACTCTACATCCGAAACCGGAAAAGACTTGACAAGCAACAGACCCCGGAGTCTCGACGAGGACGAAGATGGTTCTGATGGACAGACTGCGGACAACGAGGAAGAAGAGGAAGATTTGGACGATGAAGATGAAGAGGAAGAAGATGAACTGGATGATGAAGAAGATCTTGATGACAGTATGATGGCTGAAGATCTCAGTACCAGAGGACCAAACAGTTCAACGCCTGTTCCTAGAGGGTCACCAAATTCTGATCAGAACAAAACTCCTAAAACTTCTGATGACGTGACAACGAATAACGACAATAACAGCAGTAATACTATCAGCGTCAGTAATGGTGAAAACGGGAATAATAATGAAGAGAAGGAAAGTTCAAAGCCAGAGACCCGACATTCGTTACTCAGTGAGGTGATGGACAAGATAGGGCTGAGTAATATTCAGCAGTACAACGAGGCTTATAAAAAAGCACTAGAAGAGAGTTCTCTAAAAAATTCATCAAAAGAAGATACAGAAACCTCGAATCGAGATCGATCATCGATGACAGAGAACGGTCCAGAAAGGCCGAATAATAGAGAAGATACTAATAGCAATACAACCAAGCATGGTAGCAGCAACAATAACAAAGCCCTCGTTCTCCATCAGCACTCCATGGATTTCGGTCACGGTTTCTTTGGTGCCTTCGATTATAATCATCACCATCACCATAATGCGTTCGAGGCAAGTAAACGTCTGAAGATGGACATTGCGGATCATCTGAGGAACAGCAACGATAGAGATTCTCTGTATGCTGGACTTTGGTTGCCCTCTGTCCACGGTTCCTCGCACAGGGATATATATGATATGGCCGATATATCTCGCCACAACAAATCTTCCTCTTCTGAAAGTGCCTTGAAGTCTGTCACTCCCACCAACATGTGTAACAGATCGATGAGTCCTCGTCCCGGGACCAGTGGGGGCACGCCATCAGTGACGCCCATGCCCGGTCTTCTTGTTAACTCTTCAAAAAGTAGCAACAGCACGAAAGAGCAACGTCGCAACGATACCTGCGAATTCTGCGGGAAAGTGTTCAAAAACTGCAGTAACCTCACCGTGCACCGACGATCACACACGGGTGAAAAACCGTACAAATGTGAACTGTGCAGCTATGCCTGCGCCCAGAGCTCTAAACTAACTCGACACATGAAGACGCATGGTCGTCTAGGTAAAGACGTTTATCGCTGTCGGTTCTGCGACATGCCCTTCTCAGTACCAAGCACTTTAGAAAAACATATGAGAAAGTGCGTGGTCAACCAAAATGCAACAGGTGTGACTTACATGGATCGAGACTCTGACTCTAAGGATCTCACGTGAGACTTAGGTAGTCACCACAGACCCTGAAAGAATTTACTGAACCTAAAGTTTTATTTTTCAATTGCTGTGTGACGTGGTCATTTTTCTTTTCAGTCAAGACCTTCTACCTGGTCTTGCGACTTAGACATTTCTTATGCTGGCCCGAACTATGAAGATAGAACTGGGGCGTATTCGTGTGTGCATGTGTTCTCTGTGTGTTGGTTTTAAACCTGGATCACACACTATCCTATAAATATTTAAATAAAAAAGAGAAATACGAATAAACAAGCCTTCCCTCACTGTTGTATAATGATCACATGTTACATTTTTTCTATGTGTGACTGAAACTCGACTTTTAAAGTATTGAGTTTTTAGTTGTATCAGAAAAAAGTTTGAGAATTTGTTAGGTATAGATATAGAATGTTTTTGAAGTGTCTTTTTAGCGTTTTGATATAAAATAAATGAGATGATAGGTTGCCAAATTGCTGTGGAAATATTTTTCATTACATGCTTTGTTTTCATTTTGTGCTATGGACCAAGCTGCTTTTTAACCTAAGTTTATCAACAATTAATTTATATTACACCAACAGTAATACTTCTATGTTAGTAATATTCGACATAGATGCTATTAATAAAATGATCCATACAAAATTACTAATCAATAAAATCTTACACAAATGAAAAAAAGATGGCATTAAATTACTTTTCAGTTCAATTGTCTTTATCATTTTATAATACAATCGAAATTATCCGATTTTTAGTAAATTTTCATTAACAGACTCATTTTCAAATATGCATTTGTTATAATTATGCATTGCATGTTTTTATACTTTTGTATTTCATACGTACAACCAATTAGCGTCAAAAAGCAGCTTAACTTGGTCTGATGTAAATGAATCATATATAAACAGAGAAATTATTACATTTTTATCTTATTTTTTACTAATGAAAAAAACGGTTCATTGAAAACCTCAGTCATGAATATTTTTATTATATAGATGTTTAGTTACCACTTTTATCATTTTTATCATTTAGAAAGTGTTCAAATAGTAATAAAACTATGTGAGCAAATAAATTCAACATGCATTGACATATAACTTAAGAGAGCAGAGTTATTAGCAGTTGCATGATACCGCAAAAAGCAATCAAGTTCTTTCATTTTTTGTATTCCGTAATGTGGAATTTTAATCGAAATTTTTAACAAAAGTGTAAACATTGTGGCAATAATTCTGGTGACTATGTATTGTATTTAACTGCAAATGTATTACAATATCTTTGGGTGTAACTATAGACCCAAGCAACCGCAAATACCTCTTCTAATTCCTATATGTAGGTAAGATCTCGGGCGCTGGCCAATAGATAATCTTACTTTTCCTTTGAAAACTTTTATTTTCTAAAATAATAAATAAATCTTGGATTTCTTAATGAAATTTTCTGTTGTATAGAAGATTTTAATGTTTTACAGAAAAGAGGCAATCTTTCCAGCATGCTGTGGAATCTTTTTCTTGGTATTATTCCATGCTCCCTTACAACTAAAATTGAACTTCATCAGCAATCATATGCCACGTGAGTTGGTAGAAGTAGCTGTAAATATTTTTTTAAATCTTTTATCTGCCGTAAAAAACGATTTCTTGTCGTTTTGCTGTTAAATAATCATAACGTTTTACCCTTAATTCATGTTTCTTGTAGCAATAATTAAGAAAGTTTATATAATAATCTTCTCGGAGATCTGCTCTAGCTGAATCGGCCCAAAGCTCAGCTTTAATTATGTGTTTATATCGTATTTAGCAGATTTGAATTCCTGCGGTTGAAAATTGAAATTGTCAATTTTCAAATAAAAAGGATTATTTCAATAAAAAAACAGGTTTCAGTACAGTCATACCAAATTTTAATGAAAACTTTAAAATATTATATTTTTCTATTAAGTTAGCAAACAATCAATTTAATATGATATCAGTAATTTTCATATTTTGGCTTTGTTTTGCATGCGTTTCAATGTTTTAACACAGTGCCTATTGTCAGCTGGTTGCATCAAGCCCGACTAAGCAGCATAGCGCCGGGCCAGGTTGTTTATCATTTTCGTGCCACGTGAAATTCAAAAATGAAACCTGTGCAGAACTTCAATAAGATTAAAATTCTGTGTGAGACTGAATTCGTCGAAAGAAGAATACTTTAAAAAGCAAATCTTTCTTGTTCACTGAGTGTTTCTTCGTTTTACAAAACTGCTATCAAAGATCATTAGTAGATATGAAAAATCACCGGAAAATTAAATTTACTAGACATTAGTTTTTAATAATAAAGTAAGTGTTTTCCGCAAGAACCAGAAGTTTCAATTACCTCAACGCAGTCCGAGATCTTACCACTGCTATCCTAGCTTGCCAAGGTGGTGGGTATATGTAACTGCATCTTGGAAACAGGACTATAAGATTCCTATTATCTGGTACATGTAAGAGTACACCGCCGCATAGAAAGCAAAGATGGCCTGAAATTTCAGTCAACTAATTCTCATTTCTATCAATCAGCTCCGTGACAAATAATGATGGGATTCATTTTGAATGTTTCGTATTAATAGTTGTAAATTTACTTCTTAAAATCACACAGTGAATTCAAAAGGAATACACTGAGAAATTTTCAGTTCTAAAATCTATTGTTGGGAATCAATGCTTTAAAAGACATTTTGAGACACAAACATCTTTAAATATAATTCTTACCACTTTCAGTACTAATTTTTATTAATTGTGAAGAATATACGGAACCGAAAAACTGTCAATTAACAATTAGAAAAAATCAAAAAATGATGTTTTATAAAAAATTTTCAGAATTCATTCATTTTTTATAAACTATAGTTTACACCAGGCATTTTAATGCAATTACAGTATGTGATAATTAATAGATTGTGACTACTTATGTTAAGATACTAGATTAACCATTTATTAATTTTGTATGTTGAAAAATGTTATAGAACATTTAAAAATTTGTTAATTAACTAATTAAATCTAAAATAATTGGATTGGAGCCATGAAAACGAGTAAAAATTTAAACAATCATTACTTCTTAGCAGCGAACCGAAAGCTAAAGCTATACTAAAACAAATATATCCCAAACATGATTGTTGTTACTGATGGCATTGATCTATCTCAAATCAACATAAAAACTTATTTATAATCTTTAAAACTTTCTATATCACTTAAAAATGAGTAACTAATCTCTAATAATAATAAAAGAAAGCGTGTGCCTGTCTGTTTGTGGGCTCTCTACAAAACAAACCATTAGACCTACAGTTACTTGATATGGCACAAACTCATTTTAGAAGGTGATGCTGTCTGCACCGAAAATATTAATTAATAACAACGAATGTTTAGAATAGCTGTACAGCCCTTTTTAGTAGTTCAGTAGACCGGAAAGTTGATATTCCAGGCTATCAAGCTGGTCGTCAAAGACGGCTGGCAAATAATAGTACTTACACCCAATTTAATTTTCTCTTAATTTCATTTTTAATATTCAGGTTAGCAAATATGAAATGGGAATTAGTTGAAAGAAATTCAGCTAGCGAAGTTCGAAGATATGACTCATTGAGCAAAGATTCGGTGTACTCTACGTTTCCTATTTCGGACCTCATTACTAACAGTTTGCTCTACGCACAGGGCAGCTAAAACTAATGTAACCTACCTCTCATAAACAATCTATAAATAATAATAATGGTGTGTGGTTCTAATTTCGTATGATTTACTAACTATTTTTACTGCACGTTTCGAAATATTTAAATGGACTATCTTTGATGAACTAACTATCTAGCACTATCGTTGCCAGTTTCAAGAGAAAACTCTTCCTTCTGTGGTGTGTTTTCATATTGAATGTGTTGAGTGTGCAGAACAAAATTATTCTCATCCTTGTACAGATTACAGTTGGTGTTGTTTCGATTTTTCTGTCCGCAATTTACTTTTGCAGAACAATTTTAATGATCATAAAAAAGGTTTTTAAGCATTAAAAAAGAAGAAGAAGCTATCGATTCTATAAATTCCAATTTTTGTTTGTCATTCTCATATATCACTGCTTAATATTTTTTCTTATTGATCTCTTACTGAAACTGAGGTCAATTTCTCCTGATCTACTTGCTCAAACAGTGTAAAATACATTCTTATAGTGTGATTCGCATTTAAAAATATTTTAATTGTATTAGATTTGTTTGTGTAAGTGAGTTGTACAGACAACGAAACATAGTGTTAGCAAAGCGAAGTGGAAGTTAACGGTCCGAAACGAGGTGGAAATAAAATTCGCAGTAGCCATATCCACATGGCGCCATCTATGGAATTTATTTTTCACTACCGGATTATTTGTTGACGCTATGTTTCGATAAACAATTTTAAACTAATTCATCCTCAAACTATTATTAATGTTTTTTGAAATTGACTTTTAAATTTCTTTAACAGTCTGTTATTTGTCCAAGTTCTTCCATTGTATCCTGTGACTCTGTTGACTTGTAGATTGTTCTAAAAATCATATCCTGATTTAAATCTTAGGATAAGTAAACTAAAAAAATGTGCAATATGTAAATTGTAACCCTGAATTTGCAATTCCGGGATCCTACTAATTAATTTGAATTTGGTTAATGTTTACATTCAAGTTATGTGATGGTTTAAAATATGTTTTAATGTTTACTCTATTTACGATTTCATAATGTTACATTTTCAAATAACTTATCGTGAGTTAAATTTCCTTCAACTCGCTGCTATGTATCTTTACTTGCACTTCCTCGCACGTGATTCCACGTAACAATATCAAGGTTTTGTTTTGTTTTTTAAGTATTTGATTACGCAAAGTAGCACTGAAAAAGCGTTCGTACTTTAAAATAATTGAAATTAAATAAGTAGAAAATGAAAAGCAAATTTTAATAATCTAATGAATTAGCTATTTAATATATTATTAATTAAATAATTAATGTTTCATTTATTATGAAGCTATTTCTAATTCCTTTCTCAAAAAATGTAATCAAAATCTTA
This sequence comes from Araneus ventricosus, assembly GCA_013235015.1. Taxonomy (NCBI): domain Eukaryota; kingdom Metazoa; phylum Arthropoda; class Arachnida; order Araneae; family Araneidae; genus Araneus; species Araneus ventricosus. The sequence goes on from BGPR01000447.1 coordinate 582,358, forward strand.
TTTCTGAAAAAAACAAAACATTATTCTTCAACGTGTATTTAGGAATTGGAATTAATAAATATTGATTGTAAAACAGATTTAATTTCAGAAAATTTAACATTCACACTAACTTCAATTAATTAATTTTAGAAATTAAAACTAATAAATTTCACATTAAATTTTTACACTATTTTCGCCGTATGTTCTGCGCAAGAATTATACAGAAATTGACATAATAAGGACAATATACATTTTTGAATTTATTCAAAATAAAACAAGAATTTTAAAAAATGTAAAAACTATGAATTAAATAAGTATTACGTCCAAAAGTCGGCAAGAAATAAATTATTACACTGAAAATTATAATAATTTTCTTTAAATTTTCTAGTGTTTATATTAGAATAACTCGACATACCGAACGAAGTACAAAAATTCACGTTATAGCGACTTAGTTAGCTCTAACAAAAGTCAAACCCTAGTATGAAAAAATAGCACCTATTGTAAACACTCACCAGTACTTTTATCATCCATTTCATACGGTGCATCTCACAGTGCATTCATTGAACATTTAAGTTTAATTTTATCTTTATGAATGCCCGTTGTTTTACAAATATTTTATTGTCTTCATCACATGTTGTTCATTACTTGCCTTCTTTTATACCATATTTGCATGTATGAAAAAAGTATGGTTTTGTCATAGCTTTTTGGAACGGTCGTTTATAAGATAGGTCTATTTTCAGTTTTCAAATATCCTGTGCACCCGTGCTGTAATAATGAGTAAGCATTTAGTGAAAATAATGCAGAAAGTTGTTGGCCTTACGTTTCTTAAGAGATTTGTTGTGTTGATTGAATTGATTATGCTCATTAAATGCATGTTCTTGTACATTACTATATTGTGAAACAGATTTTTATTTATGGACGGAGAATGATTATAAATTACAATCTTGCTGGAATGGAGATGTCTTATTCTTTCTTCAAAAACACTGAACATATATATGAACTGAACCTCGTATACATTTTTTAGAACAGGGATAT
>BGPR01000447.1:583381-597097 GCA_013235015.1 Araneus ventricosus
ACTGTTGAGATCACATCTTGCTCATAACAAATTGCACATAACAGAAAGCAAACATAATCGGAATAAAGAACAGCATAAAACAAATGAAATATTATCAATTGAAATTTTAGATTACCTAAAGAAATGAACTTTGAGAAATGAAATCAATTACGAGAATCGCATCGTCGTGGGCTTGGATTTTGCCCAGCCTGGACAGGTGGAATGGGGCCAGAGTTTGCACATACAACATTGGAATCCCAATTCCATTTTTCTTTGCTCAGTGCAAATGATCATTATCGAAGTCCTCTGGGTCCAGATTGTCATCAGCGTCAACGTAAGGAAATTCAAACGAATGATTGAGTCTTCATATTCAGATCATTAGAAGTCGAGGTGTCGCTTAGCTACTTTTTTCCTTTTTGTAGAATTTTTAGCAGGTTTGTTGTGTCTTCAGTCTTATTAACTTCAGCCTTCTTCAACTATCGCAGTTCTCGCTTATCTTTCTTTTCCTCTTTCTCCTTTTTTGATGAGATGCTCATTTTTCACCGGAATTCCAGTGAGGTGCATGAAGGGCAAGTGACAGTCAGGTAGCACAACGAGCTCATGAATTAGCGTTGAGGGGTTTGTCATCTTACCTTCCAGACAATTCGGAATCTTACCCGACTTCACCTTTTTATTTCAAAAAACATTGAAGAATATCAGCTCATCAGAAAAAATTAAAATAATACATCATTGAACACGATTTGATTAGCTCTTTACAAATATCACATACAATAAAACCCGTTTAGAACGGACACCGTAAGAAACGGAATCCTGTCTTAAGCGGAAAAAATATTTGGTCGCGTCAAAAAGTATAGGAAGTTCCATAGTCCATCCCCTCCTTAAAACGGAACCTGTCTAACGCGGAAACGGACAGAATTTCTAAGAACAATTCATAATATTTCATTGTTAGAAAACCTGTTCTAACGGACAAAAATTCACGCCATTTCTAAAAGTTCTTTTTATTTCCTTCGGTAACAAGAAAAGAAAAGCATTCCATTTAGCAAACCGTCTTTGTTTTTCTTTCATATAATGATATGTATATCACATATTTTAAATGCACTGACTCATCGTTGTAGTTTAGATTTTCGTCATTTAGTTTTCAGCTCTGATCAGGATCTGATGATATTTTTTAGTCATGGCAATGCATAAAAAAAATGCTTTGGATATTGATACTAAAATGGAAATAATTAAAGCGAAAGAGAAAGATAATTTCAGCGCGAAACAAATTATTGAAAAATTCAAAATAGGAAAATCTTAATTTTACGATATATTTAAGAAGAAGAACGAAATAACTGAACTAGGGTAGAATGGAAATGGCTCAACCAAGAGAAAAATGCGGAAAACAGCCAACGAAGAAATTAATGAAATTGTATGGGAGTGGTTTATAGATGCAAGATCTCGAAATCTGCCGATATCTGGACCTATATTATAAGCCCAAGCTAAAGATATTGCAGAAAAATTAGGAAAAACTGATTTTCATGCATCAAATGGATGGCTTGAAAGTTTCAGAAAAAGACATGGGATATCTTTCAAAGCTGTCTGTGGTGAAGATGGGGACGTTTCGGATGAGACTGTAAATACGTGGATTAAAAAAAATTGAAAAACTCATTGAAGTCTATGAGGTGGTATCGATGAAAGTGGGAATTTTCTTCGTGACTTACCAACAAAATCTTTATGTATTAAAAAGTAATGATTAAAGCAAAGTGTATCGGTGGTAAACAATCAAAAGAACATATCCTAGTACTCTTTTGTGTCTTTATGACTGGCGAAATCGAAAAATTGTTGGTAATTGGCAAGGCTGCAAAGCCTCGGTGCTTTAAAAATCTGGACTTGAAAAAAACTTCCTGTAATATGGAAATCGAACAAAAAGACATGGATGACTACTGCAATAATGGAATAATGGTTAAAAACTCTTAATTGAAAAAATGAAAAAGGAAAGATGGCATATTTTGCTGTTTTTAGATAATGCCACTTCCCACCCTCTCATCAAACTTTCAAACATAAAATTGTCTTGGCTTCCCCCAAATACAACCAGCGTTACTCAACCTTTGGATCAAGAAGTTATTCGTTGTGTCAAATTATCGAAAATTTCTAATGCAATCTTTACTGGCTAATATGAAAACAGCATCAAATGCAAGTGATATAATAAAATCTATAACAGTTCTTGACGCAATTATGTGGTTATCGAAATTTTGGAGATAATTAAGCAAACAGACAATTAAAAAAATGTCTTGTTGAGGCCAATTTTCCTGCAAATGGTTGCATCGAGAAACATTCACCAACCGAAGATGTAACCGTGATCTGCAAATTTTGTTCAACAACGGAATTTTTTCCGATATGAGTGCAAAAGAATTCATATCAATCGACGATGATATTTTAACAGAGGTTCCTGTTGACAATGTGAATGATACAACTCAAAGGAATATGAACAATGACAGCAGTAACGATGATGAATGTAATATAATGAAGACATTTCCGATAAAGAAGAACTCTCCATTAAATCGTATGGATCCTTTTTAGATACAGTATCTGAACTTGAAAAGTTGGCCTTAAGTCAGGGAAATGATGAAATGCTTGAACTTTTGAAGAATACGACAATATAGAAGATATATACAGAAAACAATGCTAGATTATTTTAAAATGTAAATTTAGCAAATAAGCTTATTTTCCTATAATTTGTAGCTTTTGAGTGAAGATAATCATTTTTTTAGTGTAAGTAAGTAATTTTTTTCAGTGTAAGAACGACAGCCTTCTCCTCATACGTGCTTTTATAAAACTTTTTCAATACTCGTTCGATAAAAATTAATTAAATTGCTTTTAGCAAACTTTTCTAGAAACGTAAGCACATAGCTACAATTTCAAACTATTTTTAAATTTTTGCTTTCTATAAAATTTGTTTAAATTCAACTGCTTCTCATAAATTTGCTACAGAGAAAAGGTTATCATGTTTATTAAAAATTGAACAGTTCTGTCTTTCAACAAATGAATAAATAAAGCAAAGTAGAAATCAAAATAGTTAATTTCAAGTATTGAGTATTTTTAGTCTTATAATCTTGCTTCAGAGAAAGGGTTATCAACATTTATCAAAATATATCAGTTTCGTCTTTTAACAAATGACATAGGAAGCAATGTAAAAATCAAAATAGTCATTTTTAAGTATTTTTGACGTGAGACAGAAATATTTCTAGTAGTATAGCTAAGATACATAGATGAAATACTTCACATCCATCTATGTATCTTGCTTCTTCGAAATATTGGAGGAGAATATCATCGGATTTTCCTAACAGAATATCAAATGACGAGACTAATTTTTTCGCCGTTTCTCTGAGTGATAACAGCAGATTTAATCTTTGATCTTGACAAATATTTCTGAAAGGAATTGAATAATTACAAAATTAAAATATATGACTGTAGATTTTAATCAGGTGCAATTACGACCTGATTTCAAAAATCTTGAAAATTACCGATGAGTCGTTAAAGCAATTCCTGAAAAAAAATATTAGCGAATGTTATTCGAAGGAACGAATAAATACAATTGATTACATAACCACGAATAAAAAAAAACAAGCTGGTATTTTAACCATCTTGCTAACCCTTAACCATCGTTACCGTACGTTGTACGAGCATCGAATTACCGCATTTTTAAACTTATAAACTAAAATTTAATCATTAATTAGAATTAGAATTTTACACAAAAATTACGTAGAATCCATAAACATCTCAAGTCTCCTATGCCTTTTTAAAACGACAACACCTTTCCAAAACAGAAAGGGTTATCTTATTAGACAGCAAAGAAAATAAAACTGTTAAGGGAGTAAGACATAGGGAACCCAGTTTTCTTCTTCCCTTAAAACTAATCGCCTTTTAAACTACATTTATCACTTCTTTTAAAACGACTTTCTACTAAAATAACAAAATAAAAACTACAAAAAAAATCTCTATGAAAAATCAACAAAAAATTATTAAGTTTTTAGTTAGTGTATCCCTCTCTTGATGAAGATAGGTGCGCACACCTATAAACAAAGTTGACTTTTGAACGTCGTACTTTCTTTTTCTCCATTCCACTACTTAAGAGGTAAGACATTTTAAACCCTTCTTTTCAGACTATGTTTAAAAGACTGTTTTGAATTTCTTCTTTGTGGATAAATGTTTTTCTTTCCAATTTGTTCCTGAATGGGTTCAGGTCTTAGAGGAAAATTCAAATTAAATTTAGACCTTAAAGTCTTTTTCCTCTACAGAAAACCTATTCTGGTTTTGAATCTGCATGGATGAAGGCCTCTGGTGACGTCATACACAAGATTCTTATTCCTCCCCGTTGTTTGTTATTATTTTTGTATTTTTAACTGTTTCACAATTAAAACGTCCCTTATTTTGTATTTATTCCTTTTAAAACGAAAATAGGATGACTCTTATTTTAAATATTACAAAATAAAATGTTAAACATAAAATTACACGATACTGTTGACCAAACATAAATGCCACTTTGACCGTAGCAAACATCTGCAAGCATTGAGCTAACATCGACAGTAAAGCAGTATCTAAGCAACAAATTCATGCAACTTGAGTGTAAATTGAAATATTAAGGCGTTTTGATTTATTTTCTGAATATCGATCGAAACTAAATCAAGAAAAAAATAGAATTCGAAAATAATTACGCAATGCCGAAAAAAATTTAAGTGATTGCTGTTTATAAAAATAATTTTTCAAAAATTCCAGAAATGTATTCACTTTTTCAAAGGATGTTGATTCATCCTTAGTAAAGTTAGCTTGTACCGTATTTTACTGGAGAATATCTCTTGTGAAATTACGGAAATTGGCACAAGAAATTTGATTCAACAGTAATTAACTTTGTCATCGCGCCTTCATTCAAGTAATCAAAGATTATTTCATTCAAATAACTAAATATACAGTTTGTTAAACCTTTAGTATTGTAAAACCACAATAAAAAAAACCCAGATTCTACATATTTGGATTTTGGCAAAAATAAATAAAAAACAGTTAAAAGCGTTTATTTTAATTAACAGCATATTTTTATTTTACAAGTAAGCTATTCTTCCATAAGTGTATTGAGGGTTAATTTCATTTTATTTCTTCGCAAATTCATCACAGGAATGCATCACATATAGGAAATTATTAAATGTATTTTAACGTTTTTAATTATTTATACATTTCTAGTTCTCAGTGGTGGAAATTAATAAAAATTAGCAATGGTAAATTAAATAGTATCTTATGGAATTTTAAAGAATTTTAATCGAGATATATCAGCATCCCATCAAAATATATTTTTTTAAATAGTATTCTTTCTATTGTCATGATGCACTGCCTGAAATCAAAATCCATTCCTTTAAATGAATTAACACTGACAGAGTAACATTAACGAAACACTTTTAAAAAATGCCCCGTTGATATAAATTTTATATCGAATTTGTAAAGCATCCTTCTATTATTTTTCATTGTCCTTAGAAAAGGAAAAAAGTAGTTCATTGTCAAGTATTCTAATTTTAGTAAAATTATCTTATCATCAGAACTTCACTTATTAACGGCATTATCAAAGAAAACTTAAAGCCATTATTAAGAAAACAAATGACAGAACCAAAAGGTTAAAATTTCAAAAAAAATCACTTTTAAAATTTATAAACGAAACATTTATCTTCATAAAAGAAATGCGGTATTAGAGTTTAAGATTTCAAAAAAACTTTAATGGGTTTTATTTTATTTCTTTGAAATGAAAAAATGGGATAAATTCGATATTAAGACTTAGAACATAGATTTTACTAGTTAAAAGCTAAATATGGGGAAAACAACCAGTTTTGATTAATTTATTAGTTTGTTTAATCAGCAATTTATTACATATTCTATAACATTGCAATATATATAATAGGAGTATTATAAAATGTTTTAATAACTAGCATTATTTCAGTGGATGAGACGTCATATCGGTTCCTTTAAAACTTTATGAAGTCATCTTATTTCAGTTTTTTGTCATAAACACTTGAGCATCTGTGCTGATTCTGTAAAATTTCCTTTAACGTTTTCTGAGTAATTTTTCAGACAAGCAGGTGGACTTTTTGCGGTCTTTCTTAGAATTGTTAGGAGGTAATGGATAAGACTTGTCAGACTTTCTTTTCATTAATAAACTAAAGTTAGTTCTTATATATATATGCATATTTTCCTCTCATCACATACTTAAAAATTGGAAGACGAAACTAGTAGCAACTTTTAATTAGTAGCTTCTTTATATGTTCATAAACTGGTTATTTCTATGGCTCGAATAATCAAGGTAAATTTAAAGAAAGCCTTTCAGCACTGCAAGTGTTTGTATTTATATGTCAGTGCTAAAACTCACAGGGCAACGGAACGGTTACTTTCCTTTGATTCTCTTTTAATTCGTTACATTATTGGGAATCATTAAATTTCAATATCAAAGTCTGAATATTTTCACATTCAGAACAGGATGCAATGATCTCAAGATACACAGTAATGGAAATTCAGACCAGTGACTTGATTCTTCAACTAATGCATATCAGATTACAAATCTTTCCGACAAATATAATAGACAGCTTTTTTTTTCAAAAATACATCTGCTCAAAGAATGTTCACCATAAGAAGCTGTATCCACAGTAGATTTTTATTTCCTTGTAAACAAAGTATACAAGAGAAATTATTTTATGGTAAAAAAAAATTCAAGCTCGAAATTTCAAGGAATTTGCTTCCTAAAAAAATTACCATTTTTGGATTGATGTCTGTCTGTCGATGGGTTGGTCTATCTGTCTATCTATGAACACGGTCACTGAGGAACGGGGTCCACTAGATGAGGGGTGGGGAATCTGCGGCCTTACCAGTTATTTACAATCTGCACTGAAATAATAGCTTGTCTGTAATATAATAATAATTACAGAACAATAACGCTTAAGATTGTGCTCGTGCGGCCTTCTGCCCAGCTGACGAAGCTTAATGAGGTCATTCAGTGGAAAATGGCTTCTCCGCCCTGAACTTGATGAAATTCGTTATATGGTCTTTACCCCAAAAATTGTAGATCTGTATCAAATTTTGAACCAAATCTTTCATAGGGTTAAGTGTCTATCTCTTCTTGAGTATGTGAACACGAAAAGTTGAAAACTCAAGGAAAATGACAAATAAACCTTGTTACGGGGTTTTGACACCAAAATGGTTGATCCGCATCCAATACTGGACCCAATATCTCAACAGGAAGCGGTCCAAAAAGTGTACTCGATTCTCCTCGTTACACTACAAAGCCAAATACAAAAGGCGTCGTTTTCGTGGGTTTTTTTCAAGCAAATGAGAAAGTCAAAGGCAAAACCCTCCCGGTGGTTCATCTAGTAGTAGTTCGGACACGAAGCAGAAAACAAAAATATTATAACTTATAATCCGAGACAGCACTTTCTTATGTTAAGTCGGCCATTCACTTCACAGACAGGCTGTATATTTTGGAACGCGAGAAGGGAAAAGCGATCAAAAATCTATGGAAATGAGCCAAACGGCTTGCCATGGTTGGAATTCCGTCTGGACTGAAATCGGAACGAAAAATCAGAAGGACCCTGAAAGAGGCTATCGAAAAGAGCAATGTCTTGCGTACATTGAAGCCTGGCTTTGAGGGTAACATAAATTAAAATCTGCTGAGTGGGGAAACTCGAAAAGCGATTGACAAGCAGCTGTAGAGAGGGAAAGAAGATCGCTCCCCCTACCTTCGTTCAGAGTTAGCGTCCTTTTAAATACAAGTGAATGGCTTGCCTGTATTTTTCGATTAAAATGGGTGGGAAAAAACGGGCTTAGGACAAATGGCGTGGCTATACTTCAAGTGAATGGCCGGCTTTAGTGGTCATGGTGTTGATCTTCATGGTGTTCATCTTCTCGGGTTGGAATCCCTATTAATATCAATGGATTACTGCGGTGCCAAGAGTTTCAGCATTCATCTTGCATGAATATACTGAAGGCTAAGGATCCTTGGAGCATGTGTTAGCCAGTTGGTACCCAGGGCCGGATTAATCCCTACGAGGGCCCTTAGACAATGTTAGTTTCGGGGCCCCTTTCCGCTCCCCACTTTCTAAAACCAAATATTTTTTATTGATTTTAATTTAATCTCTATGCATGCAGGTTTCTAAGCAACACATATGATAAAATGAAATGACAAAACTTTGAAATTGGGGATCAACATCAAAAGAATTGGCTCTATTATAAAAAAAAATTTTAATTTAAAATTAATTTTAATGAAAAATTTACAAAACATTTTTGATAGAATCTTAATATTCAAATACAAATATTTCCATAGCTATTGACTTCTGAATTAATCATGCAACTCAGCAAAAAACTGGACCACATTGATCTGTAAGCAAATTTTAAAACATGAAAAAAATTCGAAGAATATTATTCTGAAATTTAGCAATACTCACTTTGAATATGTTTACGTACATGGACATTGTAAATCAAACGTAAGCCCAAAATTAGTCTATCCTGAAATCACAAAATAAATTCTCGGGGCTCCTAAATGTTGTGGGGCCCATCATAGTCAAAAGTATAGTCATCATACCCAACTTAGCCTATTCAAAATTCCGGCCCTGTCCGTCCTTTCAGCAATATTAATTTCCAGGTACAGTTTCAGCATTGTGAAAGTACAAGAAATTTATGCCCAACTATGGAGTTATAGACAAATAAGCCTTTTTCATGCTCCTAAAAATCGCAAAGAAACGAGGCCCTTTACATAAAATCAGGAGCGTATCACCCCTTGATTTTTCCAATAAATTTCCACATAAAGCAGTCATTTATAAAGCACGATAAAAAAACTGATTGAGCTTATGTGTTAAGCAGGCAAACGTTAGCGATTTACATCCACAAAATTTCTCTAAAAGTATTTAAAAACTGAATTTTTCCACTTACGGTTTGACACTGCTTCTTTCTGATTTAGTCATTTTGAAGTTACCGAGACATAACTTGCTAAACTGTTAGGGGTATCTGAAAAAAAAAACTTATAACGCCATCTTAATATTCTAGAACTTTCTTCTATTATGTCAGTCTGCCGAATAACTTTTCGCTAATTTCAACAATATTTTTGAAGAAATTAATAGATATACAGTCAAACCCCTATAAGGAATCTTCAGCGACCAATCCAGAAGTTCCTATAACAAGGTCATTATATAAGAATTTTCAAATAGGCTAGAAGATTTCCTATAATCCTTAAATAATTCTGTTGCACAAATTAATTACACTAAATTGGAATTATTAATTGGCTATAATAATTAAAATAAATATTTGTTCTTTAAAATTACAGATTGAAATTAATTGTACTTATTTTATTTCTCTAAGTACAAAAATAAGCTGTGAATTTTCGTTAAAGAGACGAAAGCCAGCTTGAAAGAGAGAAATTTTGGTTTACTATATTCGGTTTCTTGATTTTGAAGATAGATCACAAACATTTAAAATACATTAGTGGCACAGGAGTTCGATTGTACCATTTGAAAAGTTCGTTATAATGAGGATCGTTTCATCCAAGGTTTGTTATCGGGTTTGACTTATAATATTACCACTAAACGGGTGGAAACGAGTCTGTAAATATCCATAATAATTAAAAAACGTTTGTATAATTTCCAGGACTTGGGGAAAACAACTTAATAAATATCACTTCCCTTCATCTTATTGAATTTGCATTTTGGAAAAGTACCTCTTCCATTATGACTGAGATAATACGGTCCTACTAGAGCAAAATATTTGTCCTGAATATAAGAGCATTCAGGATCATCATTATCTCACTTTTTTTGGTTATCATATTCATACACACAAGGCACAGGCAAAAATATTTTAAAATGGTTCTTTCTATTGCTAAGGGAAATGTGAAAGTTAAATTCATCAAATCTCAAGTCAAATTTTTGGATGATCATAATATTTTTCCATTTATAGTTAGTGCACGAGACGGTAACAAAATCCTCAATAACTTAAGTTTTCGGGCAAATGAAGATTTTTTAAGCGTAATGCCCTTCTCTGTAATATTTACAATTACCAACGGATGGTGTACGAATGTGAAGGAGATAACAAACATCCATCTAATTTTTGATATTCGAATACCTGACGCCTTTAATGAAAATTAATTGATTTAAAGAAATATGAATGTGTGTTGGTACGATAAAGAAATATGTATATGATATACAGGTAGACTCAGCTAATGTGCATTGCGGTCAATGTTATGCATTCCTTATATCATCAAAACCTCTGGCCCCAGAGCAACGTATTCAAATCTACACAAAATTATTCGTTTAGTGTGATCACAGCATCGTTTTAATGTTATCCGTTTGAGGTAGAGAATTGGCCGATCCTTAATTTCCAACCAGCGTTAACGATTGGCGTTCGTAGAATTTCTCGCTAGACTTGTGAGGAAACATCTGGGCTTTCCCCACACATCCAAATTTCGAGTTTATTTTTCATTACCTCTCTTTGAAGATCGTCCATTTAGCAGGCAGGGGACGTGACCGTCGGTAATTGTCACTGAACCTCCTGAAGGTATGCAAAGGAAGTATGAGAATGAATGTCCACTGACGAGGACATTTAGGTAGCTACACTAACATACTTGGAATTTGTACAAAACCGAGCAATAAAGGATGATGATTCCGACGGGACAGAATGTGTTGAAGAAAATCTTCCAACGCGCACCGAAATGAGTCAAACTTGATATTTTGAAACGCGGCTAGCATCGTTCAATAAATTTTGAAAAAACAATACAGTACGAACAATATAAATGAGTTGTTAAAAATAACTGTCGTCAAGCAGAATTAATGAATTTTTTTAAATTGTTATTTTGAAATAATTATAGATAACGCTGAGGTAAGTGTTTTGCTTTTCCATTTTGTTTCTCTTCCCTTGATGTGATAAAAATATAGTTGATTTTACCCAATGCGGTTTTGTTATCAATCAGTTAATGTGTATCAAAATTCTTAAGTCCAGTGATCACATTTTAAGCAGTTATAGTATGAACCTATAATTAGTTCAAAAATATATTATTGAAACTTGAGGCATCTGTGTAAAAATCAAAGTAGATGAAAGAAAAATTCAGAAGGACTTGTGGAATTAAAAAAATTTAAAAAACCTCAAGGTCAGAAAAATTATAAAAAAAATCTAAGTTAGTATATGTTAAGAGATATTAAATTGAAATTTAGTTAAATACATAATTCAAAACTTCTTGGTAGTTTCAAAATAAAAAAAAAATTTAATCCATATTTCAAAAAATGTTATTTTAGCAACGATTTGGAAAAACACTTCTAAAAGCAATTTAAGATTTTGAATCTAACTAAAATCACCATCAACGTATGCAGTTTTTTAATTAAAGATTCATCTGGTTATTTTAAAGATATCCACGCAGAAAAGCACTGTGACTACTCAAAAAAAATTGCTATCGACTTAACCTACAGTGAGCAAGTCAAATTATTGGCCAAGGTTAACAATATCATGAACTTGTTTAAGAAACTTGCTGTTAGCTCGCATAAGTGTTATTGTTCTTTAAATTTGTTTGTACTGCTTCAGACTTAATTGCTGTGCTCTAACTCAAATGGGTTGGTATCTAGAAGTTGGAACACACGCGATTTTGTCGCCAATATGGTTACCTGAATCGAGGATTAGTTCCATTGTAACCCATCGGCTAGATTGCTTACGTCATGGCAAGCGTTTCGCGTTTTGAGTTGTTTACATACTACGCGGATTTTTTTATAAAAGTTAAAATATTTATTAAATATTTAATTAAATAATAAAATATATTTTATTGGGATGAATTCAATTAGTAAAAAAACTGACAAATAACACTTAGATTTATTTGGTGAGTATATATTTTCCTATCACATAATTGAAAGACTTTTTCTTTGCCGTATAAATAAAATCGTTTGCATGGAGTTTTGATGTTGCTTGGTCATATTTTAGTATCATTTTGAATGCTGTTCTCACCTGCGCGATGGTTTCCTTGATGCGCCGCATTGTTCATTTTCTTTTCATATATTTAGAGCGTTTCCTCCCAAGTGCAAATATTAGAACTGGTAGGTAGTCTTAATTTTTACTATTATTGTTCGAAGAACATTTGTATATAGTAGCTCTACTAAGGGCAAATGTTCTGCTCTATTAGAGTAATTAAAAGCCGATTCCCCATGCACTAAGCTAGCGAAGCTACTGGTTCCCCTTTGCTGAAAGCAGAAGCCGCTGGAATGTTTTAAGTTTAAAAAATTTGCCGGTAGCCCACATTAGATGCCGCAGTCCTGAGAAAAATTTATCTTGCTTCATTAGAATAATTAAAAGAAACAGATTCTTTACATTCAATGATCTAGGGAAGCTAGAATTTCTGTTGAAATTCTACACATTTAAAACGGGAGATAGTGCAACGACAAACCAAACGCAAATGGGTTCGAAAAACAGATTCAACTTTAAACGATTAACTCTTAACTGTGACGATGCACATTTGTTTATCATTCATCTTGCTTTGGCGCTGGCGCGCGTTTTAGTAGAGTGTGTTCCAACTTGTAGATTTCACCTTTTTTTTGTTGTTGTGTTGTGGCGGTGTTCTTCTAGGGGGACGATGTGTTCTCCTAGAGAGCTGGCATTAATGTCACGGAATATATGGTTATGAGAATTGTTTACCTATTTCGCAAGACATCTGATAATTTTAGATCCCATTGAATGAAATCTCTGATCAAATAGTAAATATAAAGATTATAAAAGTAAAACCTGCTTCGTAAATTATCCTCTATCTATTAAATAATATCAAAGCCTCTTATGTCTAAATCTGTCGCGTTTTCCTGTTTAGAAGTACAAAATGCTGCAAAGTTCGGGCCGAATTTAAAAATAGAGTAAGGCAGAAGAATGATGTGATAGAATGGATGCCATTTGGAAAGAAGAATGAAATGAAACCAGTTCTTTGCTTTATTACGAAGCCGGAATTTATTGTTAGCATAGTTTACAATTTAAACTATCAGATGGTTATTCAGCTCGTGAAGCTATGTGCTACATAGTACATTAATCGGCTATTAATGACATAACGTTAATTGTGCAGTCCCCATTTCAAAAGCTCACTTATCGGACGAAGAACCGCATTTTAATAACATTGGGTGGTTCCTCCGTTCAAACAAAGTGCTCCTCAATGGATGACGACATATTGAAAATTTTAAGGCGTTACTCCGATCAATGATAACACACATTTATTCAGCTGCAGAACTATAAGATAGTTAAAATGAGAGCTATATTCCAACAAATTCTGGGTTCAAGACAAAACAAAGAATTCGGTTCCTTTTCCATACACATCATTCAAATGGCATCTTCCTATCTTCATTCGTTTGTGAATCATTGATTTCTAAAATTATAATATACAAACATCCTATGCATCCGAATATAACTGAAATCTGTGGAAAAAATCGAATTCAAAGTGGAAGCAGAGTAAACGATTATTTTAGGAACAGATCTGGATTAAGTAGTTGGAGGACATTTGTCTGTCCTTGTTTGATTTGCAATTTTTCAGATATAGGAGAGTTTCCGAATTTGAACCGGTATCATAAATTCAATTCTATTCTTTGGGCCGTAGAATACGCAAATGATGTCTTGTAAAAGATGTAATAGAATATGAAATCATTTTTAAGAAAAACGCTACGTTGTTACAGAACAAGTGTTTAGATTAATGCATCATCCATTAATTATGTTAGCAAAGAGAAAGAGTATACA
>BGPR01000447.1:597122-607444 GCA_013235015.1 Araneus ventricosus
TCATTACTTCGTTCAGTTACGTATTGCTGGATCTGTCCTTGTTTGATTTGCAATTTTTCAGATATAGGAGAGTTTCCGAATTTGAACCGGTATCATAAATTCAATTCTATTCTTTGGGCCGTAGAATACGCAAATGATGTCAAAAGATGTAAATAGAAATATGAAATCATTTTTAAGAGAAAACGCTACGTTGTTACAGAACAAGTGTTTAGATTAATGCATCATCCATTAATTATGTTAGCAGAGAAAAGGCCCTTACGCTGCCTCTAAATAAATAGTAAAATATGTTAATATATTCTCAGTTAGAAATTTCTTTGGCTGGAATTTACTATAATCGTTTTATTAAAATAGTTTAAAAGAAGGTTGGGGATTTTTTTAGCAGTTATTGTTCTCAAAGGTTGCTTAGATTTGACTTGCATGATTTGACTATTTAAATCAAGAAATTATCTTAAACTACAAGAATAGCTCAGAAAGCAGTTTATCACCACTAGTAGATCTCATAAATTAAAAATAGAACAAGTCAAAGCAAAAAAAATGCAATAGAAAGCCCACTAAACCATCAAACTTTGGATCAAAAAGTATAAAAATTAGGATAAGCATCATTAGTATCATTCGTGAGGAAACAAAAGGAGAAGAGGAAGCGATACAGAGCATAAAATGTCATACTTGGTTTCATGCATTGTATACTGGTGTGAATTTGAGAATCAAAAGATATTTTTTAATTGTACCTAAAAAAATTGGTGGTCAAATTAGGCAACCAGTTTCCTTCACTGGACCGATGACACATTTTTTTAGCTGATTTTTTCCTAATTTAAAGTGCGTTTAATAAAAAGTTAATTACTGTGTTTTGAAGATAAATAAACTACAAAAAATACAATACTTATCTCTCATTAAAGTTACTTCTTCATCACTGTACATTAAAAAATGTACAGGCGATCCAAATTCCCTGACTCTGCCCTATAACTGGAATAGAGAATCACTCAGGGCAGAGACGAACCAATTTAATTTGGAAGTCTCAAAAAAAGTTGTATTTAGACGCTGTTCTTAGCATTTGGGCTGATTTCCTCCTTCAGGTTCTGTGACGACATGTTTCAGTAAGCGGTTAGAAATCAGAATCCATCGAATATCCGTGAATGTGGACCTGGAGCTCATTAAATAAGCCGTCATAGGCCAAACACCCTCATTTTTGGATGGTATGGAACTTTGGAGAAAGGGGTGCCGCTTGCTCATCTGAGCATAATTGAAAATGTCGTGGTCTCTCCCAAAATAGCCTTCGTGTAGCCTCAAAACAAGAGTTTAATCCTATTATATTTACGAAACATAGAATCTTCGATGTAGTGAATATTTATGTAATGAATTCGCCGTATATTTTTGAGGAATTTTAGTGCTTCGATTATGCTATCCTTTTAACTCAAATGACGGTAATAAAAGTTAAATAATCGAACAATTTTCAAAAGGAATTACTAATTAATTTATAGTCACGTACTTTATCTTCCCAATTTCTTCCCACTTACATCCCTTCCTCTTCACTGTCAGTGCTTCTCATTGTCACACCCAACTTGTTCGGGACAAAAAAGAAATGAATTTTTCAGCACCAGCGCGCCTCCAGCAAGCACTACTCCGTCTGCGAATAACGTCAATAACTCCGAACCGATAACCGTAATATAGAAGCCCCGATGCCCATAATGATCCATTTCGAATTCACTTCTGGTTCTACTCGGCAAGTAAGTTTCTTCTACTTATTTTGACGTCGTATGATGTGGCAGGTTTGATATTTAGCGAGCGTTGGCACGCAGGAAGGGGGTAGGGGTGCTTTCCTTGCATTTCCATGTCCGTGGAAATTTGCATACCTCTCCACAGTGCCCCAGACTCCAAAGTACCTTGTCGGCGAAGGCCCTTCTCTAGGAAATCAACTTCATTAGCATCTTCATGCAAGCCAGAGGAATAAGCAATTGGAAAAAGGAGGCTGGAGAGCAAAGGGATCGTCAGAGGCTGAAGATGCTTTTCCCCTCATCTTCTTCTCAACCCCATCAAGGATTCTGGACCGTGCGCACGCCGGCGACAGCTGCATTTTTTTCCCTCGCTTTTTTTATGGTCGGCAAGACGCTGGATATATAACACGTATGCAAATAGACGCAGTGGTAGATCACAGGTGGCGGGGGACTTCTGAGAATTTTTTTTACCAGTCATCATCCGACCATCGCATATACACGTGGCTACTTTGCATTTCCTTCACCCCTTTCGATATTTTCATTTATATTTTTGCAGACGACTCCACTTTTCTTCTCTCCCAGGCAGACTGCTGGTGAAGTTCACCCGCCATCCAAAATGGTCCAGGTGTCACTTTCGGGAAAGGAGATACTAAGAGATGTTCCCTTCGGCCGCCCTCTCCTTCCCTATCTTCTTGTTTATTTAAGACTTATCTGCGGAAATAACTAGTTGGTTTGATGCAGTTAGGTGGAAGTTTGAATTGATGTCTTCGAATATCTTATTGGTTTTTTAACTAATATGGGAGCCTTTTCTGAAGATACAAAGAAAAATAGATCAATTTTATTACTAAACACTTTTATTTAACTTGGCTTGTTTCATGTCTGTAAAGGATGGTTTGTAAGGATTTTTGAAGTCGGAATTTTGTTGATTACAATACTTTCTCTTTGCATACTTTGTATATAAAAAATAAAACTAATTTTTTTAATATAGTGTAATTTTATCATTGAATTAATGTCTTTGAATATCTTATTTGTTTTTAACTAATATAGGAGCCTTGAGTACCATTGGATGGTTTGTAAGGATGTTTGAGGTCGAAATTTTGTTGATTACATTACTTTCTCTTTGCATTCTTCTTATATAATAAAGTAAAAATTAAGACTCCTTTTTTTTCAATATATTTCATCATGTTGAGTTTCAAATGCCGAGTACCATTGGTAATAGTTCTAAATACTAATAAATAAATAAATAGATTCTCAAATTTGCAGAAAACCTTGCATTTTTAAATATTTCCGAAAATGTTTTCTTTGGAAGCGCAAGCACAGTTAGCATCCTTTCACTAAGTATACTAATAATACTCACGGGAAAGAGATTGATGAAATGCATTGTTAATGTAGATACTGATTTAAAAAGAATGTATAATGAAGAGTGTATAATGAAGAAAGCTAGAGAAGTTCTTGTCCATTCTAATCTTCACAATAGCTCTTCATCTTTTTCCAATTACTGTCGCATCCAACGTTTCCATTTTCTTACAAATCGCCGCATGCACGAAATTTTTAAATCAGCGTACCAACCTCAGCGCACGTTCCCCACAATTTTCCTTTTTTTCTCCTGGAGGGGGAAACAGGACAGAACTCCCGTTAAAACAGTACCAAATAGCCCCAATTTTCATCTACCATCTGAATGCAACTCTTGCTCTATAATCTTTAATCCTCCCCCCTCGACCACTGACGAAGATAAGATAAAAAAAGAAAGAATTCCAACAACACTGGCAAACGGTACCTTTAATAAAAGGGCGAGTCTGAAATTACGCTTTTGTTAGTGTGCCTCTCGATCAAGCTGGTCTAAGGGGAGCTTTTTGCATACGATGAAGAGGGGTTTGCTGCGGGAGAACCACCCCCTCTGCACGCGAAGTGGACATTTGCGGTTGGAAGATTTACGCAACCGTATAAAAAGACCATCGTCCACTTGCCGGGCACGAAAATTCGAATCAGGAAGGATCCCTGAGCTGGATTGGGAGATTTATGTTTTATGGCCCGTGTTGGACATTTTGGAACACTTTCTTCCACCACATCATGCGACAAGTATTCATTCTCCGCTCTCCCCTTTTTTTGAGTGGACAAGCATTCGATGTAGTGGAATTTTCTGGTGCGTGGGTGAAAAAGGTCTATGCCAAGACATATATATATTTTTTTCACTGGCGAGATCTATGGCAGGACTTTTTTTTTCCACTCGCGGGTACTTCTCGCAAAAAATTTTCATGGACGCATATTCGTCTCAAAATGATTTTCGGAACAAGATTTAATTTAATAAGAAATGCAAACATACGTTGTAAAATAAAATACAGAAATGAAGTATTCAACAAAAATTAGTTAAAGCAAATTTAGTTTCAAAATATTTTAATATGATTATTTTCTTCGTTATTTTTATTTTCTCTTATTCGAAGATATAAGAAGAGAAAGTATTGTAATAGTCAAAAATTCGATTTAGAGATTTTAATGTATCTCTGCGCTTCAGGGAAAATTCGACTTAGAGATTTTAATGTATCTCTGCGCTTCAGGGAAAATCCGACTTAGAGATTTTAATGCATCTCTGCGCTTCAGACCTCTCTCCAAAATGTATTCGCTTTTTTTTTTTATTATACTATGTAGCTATCCCCCCACGGGGCACCACGGGTACCTGGATGAGAAATCCCCGGATAAGTTAGCTGGTTCTCGCTTCCCTGGTGGCATTTGGGATTGAGTTACCCCCCCCACACACACACACACTCTGATGACGATACGTACCTCCTACAAGAGGAGTTGGGCCGTGGCCTGTGATGACTGTTAGGACTCCGACTTCAGTATCCAAGCTGTCGCAGCGATCGTTCTTCACTAGACCCGGATGCCGAAGCAGAGCGAGGGTTACACGATTTACGATAGATTATGAAGCTAAACACACACACACAGTGTATGCCATACTGTGTTAGTGCATTAGAAAGTTGAAGGGAGAACGCTCCCGCAAATTTCCAGAAGAGAGAGCGAGACAAACACATATTGAAAACACACGAGAGCTTCTTCGCAAGCAGAAAGACGCTCTCGTGTATTTTCAATATGTGTTTGGAATTATTATTAACAGTATTTTCTTTCTTCTGCAATTATTTTTACTGCAAATTTTATTTTATAAATATGATTCTTGTAAATATCGGTGTCATGAATATTACCTATATATTCCAGCAGAAAATTAAACGAATGTTTAAAGCTTATTCGTCGACTGTAAAATCATTATCCCACCTTGAATTCCTCCGTTAATTTCCAAAATCAACTTAATCTCAGATACAAACATACACAGTCACCATCTATGAGACAAAGATATAATTTTAAGCAAGAAATCTTCAACTTTCCAAAACTGGCAGAAGAGAAACGATCCAAAAGATGAAACGTTGGATCGCTTGAATTTCAGTGTTTGCTGAAACTAATTTGTTCGCTTCAGGTCATTAGAGTTCTCATTAGAAGGGTTTTTTTTAATGTAAATTTAGTTTTGTAAATATGTTTCTTGTAAATATCGGGATACTAAGTATTAAGTATAAATTCCAGCAGTAAATTAAACGAATGTTTAAAGCTTTTTCGTCGACTGTAACATCATTATACCGCTTTGAATTGTCCTGCTAATTACCAAATCAACTCAATTTCAGATACAAACATAACCAATGGCGTGGCGCCTGAATCATATTATGATTTTTTCGCCCCTCTCCAATCTTCATCAACGGCTTAGCTTGTGTAAACAGCTACCGGGGCATAGTATTTTTCCGTCCTTTCATCGTATTTAGCTTTAAAATGTAACATAAACGCATTAACGCCTTGTCACCATGGCCAGTTGCGTAGCGAGAGTATATGGTTCCAGGGGAATAGTATGAATTTTTTTTTTTAAATGCCAGCCGTCATCAGTGTCTAATCAAGTGTAAATGTCGCTCGGGGAATGGCATTATTTTTTACATCCTCTCATAATATTTCTCTTCAAAAAATGACATAAAAGCAGCAATATTTTGATTCCATGGATTGATTGGACTGAGATTGGCCCTCGGGGCATGTATGCCACCCCCGGTCGCTACGCCACTGAGATACACATTCGCCGTCTATAAGACAAAGAGGAACCTTGTAAGCAAGAAATCATCAACTTTCAAAAACCAGCGAAAAAGAAACGATCCAAGAAATGCAGCGTTGGATCGCTTGAACTTCAGTGTTTGCCGAAACTAATTTATTCCCTCCTGGTTATCAGAGTTCTCACTTAAAGGTGTTGTCAATATGTGTTTGGAATTATTTATAACAGAATTTTCTTTCTTCTGTAATTTTTTTACTGCAAACTTTGTTTTGCAAATATGATTCTTGTAATTATCGAATGTTGCGTATATATTCCAACAGAAGACAAAACGAATGTTTAAAAACTATTCTTTGACTGCATAATCCCTACACTGTTATGATTTTCCCCTTAATTACCAAATAAACTCAATTTCAGGTGCAAACACAAGACAATGAAACGTCTTTGAAGAAAGAAGTCATCAACTTTCCAAAACCAGCGACAAAGAAACGATTCAAGAGATGCAGCGTTGGATCGCTTGAACTTCAGTGTTTGCTGAAACTAATTTATTCGCTCCTGGTCATCAGAGTTCTCACCAGAAGGCGTTGGTGCGAGGAGAGGATGATGGTTCGTTTATGAGGCATCATTTCCGGCTTTGTGGACCGAAGAACAAAATTAAAGATGTTCGCGAAAAAAACTGGCTTCCTGTAGCACGGTGTGAACAAGTAAGTTACGTGTTAATGGCAAACACATTTAACATTTCAACGATTCCTTTGCTCATCTGGTCACTGCGTTCGTTTTTCCATGCTCAAGATCTAAGCTAACTTCGACAAGAACCTCGGAAGTGTGCTCGCTGGACCATAGACGTCTTGTTTTCGAGCCTAATGTCATAATTCGCAAAATGGATGTTAATATTCTTTCTCTCTGACGAAAAAAAACGTGCATTTGTGCATCTGTTAGATCAGACCATAGCCATAGAATGTTAAATGTGTCAAGTTAACAATCATCAGTACAAAATTTAACTTTCTTTATTCTTTTCTTATTTTTTTCTACAAGACATGGTTAATGGTAGAAGAAGATGTTTCCTTTTTTGTACGTGAATTTTCCGTACGCAGCACTAACTGCCAAAACGTGTAATGAAATATTTCTTTTTTTAAAGCAAAAATCTAATGTGACTAATGTTTTTCATCATTGTTTCAATGATATTAAATGTCATCAATACAACAGTTAACTTTCATTTTCCGCAATAATAACAATAATATTCACATTGTTATTCTTTTATATAAAATATGGCTCAGATGTTTATTATCTTATGTATAAATTCTCTCATATATAGCTCTAGTTGTCAAAATGTTCAATAAAATCATATCTCTTTTTAAAGGAAAATCTAACTTAACCGATGATTTTATGATTGTTTAAACATATTTATAACTAATTTTATTTTATTTAACAACAAAACAATAAATAATAGATGCTTTGTACCACCAATATCACAAGAATGAGGTTGATATTACACCAAAAAAAGTTGGATAAAATTAGGTCCGCAATTACTTTTTTCCGAAAAAAGAAGCCCTGAGGGAAAAAATTTAAGAAGTCCTGTTTTAACGTCTTACAGCAATTAAACAATGAAACAATACCTTACCGAAATAGTTTTAAAACAGCAAAGCATTTAAGCTATGTCTTGATTGCACAAGGGAAAAAGAAAACTATTTTAAAAAATGAGAAAATTTTATTTTTTCTAATTACATCACAATAGTAAAAGTTTTCGCTCGTGTGTGTGCGCGTGTGTTTGTGGTGCGTGTTAGTGTTGAAAACTGAATAGTCACCAATTATACACAGTATCACGTTTTAAGGGAGAGTAATAAAAAAGATAGTGAACAATTTTTATCTATATATTGTTATCTACATATTGTTCATATACTAATTAGCAATTCAAGATTAAATTCTTATATATGATGATCCATCCTTAAATATTTTATTTTCATAAATTAAATTTAAAAAGCCACAAAAATAGTCACAGAGATTTTTTCTAAACATTGCCTACTGGGAAGGGTGAAGCAAATTTTTGGAATACTTCCACGAGATTCTAAACTCAAAATTATGCTTCCATACTAGGTTGTTAAATAATTCCAGAAAATTGAGGGATATGCAAGAAAAAAAAATATATTCTATAATTCTACGAAAGAAAGATAAAGTCATCCATCCAGTTAGAAACGAAGCCAAAGCCGAAATCTTTAAGAGAAGTTACAAGAAGAATCCGAAACCAAATTACACTTCTCCCAAGTCGTTAAATAATTTACGAGTGAAAATATACCATAAAAAGAAAAAAAAATCCAAAACTGAAGAAAATATTTCTTCACTCAACTAGAAAAGTCGGAAAATTAAATTTTTAAGAATAATTCCATAATAATTCTAACCACAAAATTACACTTGAAGGTTTGACCGATTGCGAATGTTACACTCGATAGACACAAAATAAATATTCTCACCCATCTTGATGCCAAATGAAAGTTATTAATCCTTTTTATTTCTTTTTTGAACTAAAATTTCGACTGTCGCACGAAAGCCAAGCACCAAACGATAATTACGCGATTCATTGAACAAAGATCTTACAATGTTCGAATTTCAGATCGTAATCTTAATCGATATTTTCTAAAACTGCTACTTTCGAATAGAATAATACTACAGCGGTCGCGATCAATTGATAATAATAAAAATATAGGGATTACTCATAAAAATGGAAATAACTACTTGAAACAGGAGAGGATTATAATAAGCGTTTTATGCTCATAGAACGTTTTTCACACGAAATGATACTTATTGTTATGTATAAGTGATTAATTGAGCGAGAAAAGTTCATTCTTCTCTGTCGAATCCCGGAATAAAGGAATATATAGAATGATTAATAGTAAGAATAATAATTGCATTGGATTTTTAAAATTTTATATGTATTTTAATGATATTGCAGTTTATCGTGTCTTAATTCTGTAGCTATTTCAGATTATATTTGTATAAATGACATGTATTCGTGGGAAAAATAAAATCCAACAAAAGCCTTATAATAAAAATCAGATTTAATATTGTAAAAAAAAAATTGTTTAGAGAAAGTTAAGAACAAATTTTCGAGAAGTTTCTGAAATAAAATTATTAACTCAGTTCTTGTGATAAAGACTGGCATTTTATTTGTTTTTTTTTTTCAAAATAATAATTAATTTACTGAAGCCATCACTAAAAATCTTTGTACAAAAATCGTACCATTTTCCTCCCGTGTAAAAATTCCATTTATAAATCAGCTTTTTTATTACTTTTTAATTATCAGTTTCAATTTTTGAAATATTAGTTCTAATAATTGAAACTGGGAACTCATTCTAATTCTACATCTTCATATATGCTTATTTTCAAAATGAAATAAAAAAAGGCAATGTTCTTTTGAACAAAAATTGAAAGTTTCAGGGCTATCTTGGACAATTGAGAAAAATCTGTATGGAGAAAAGAAGCAAATTTTTAATGAAGGAGTCAAAAGAAGGTACTTGTAACATCACATACTATAAATAACAATGCTATATCACTGATTAATTATTTTAGAATCTATAAAAGAGGTAAATTTTTCGAATGTCACTAGATTCGCCTTAGAGAGATACACTATATGACCAAAAATATCCGGACACTTTCAGATTTTCACATTTTTCAGAATTTCTCCAGAAAGGATTAACTGACTGCCCTTAAACTTCGACCATGTGAAGAATAGGCTGTAACTCACATTTTACATTGAATATTCGGTAATGAGGGCAATTAGGGGACCGTCTACAAACTGATGAAGGCAAAAAAAATTTTGACCCAACCCGCTTCACAGAATACTGATAACAAGATGAAACTTTCAGAAATGGTTATGTTTAATGTGCATAATATTAACAAAAATTTTCGTAAACTCAGCACAAATATTTGGGAATATAAAGGTTTTCTTAAAAAAATCCCAAATTTTCCCGCCTGTTTTCTGCTTATAACATGCAGAGCTTTCTGTTATAGTATACGAAACTTACAGAAAAGTGACAATATATTAAAGAAGTATTTTGTAAAAATGTGGGAAAAAACATTTCAATATAACAGGAAATATAAGCATTTTTAGTAAATAATTTTTTACTGCGCATGCGCGAAACATAGCGTATTTTTTCTTTCACAACTTTAAAGCCAGATATATAAGGCAACTTATATAAAACTTCAGTTCAATATCATAAATATTCAGAAAGATATCGGCATTACAACGAGCAGAATTTTAGCTCCTATCGAAAAGAAGCTAAAAGATGAGGGGTTGTACACAAATTGATATTATTTAAACTTATATCTTTGAATAGTTATATTGAATTGTATAGCGGTTAGAAATTTGCGAAATACCCATGAACACTTGTAATATTTGTAACGAATAAAAAAATATATATTTGTAGAATTATTAAAATATTTTAAGAAAAGAAATTAATTAGATCAAAAATCGTTTGACCATAAAAGAAATTTATTTAAGAATATCGTTTGGCCGTAAAATTGTAACAATATGTAACTTGTTA
>BGPR01000448.1:4846-15300 GCA_013235015.1 Araneus ventricosus
CATCCTCCCTACGCCAATATGTGAAAGTAAAATTAAAGCTACTTAAAAGCTTCACCTAAAAAAGAAACAAAAGTAAAAGCTGCCGCTTTAGAATCCTGGAACAAAAAGAACCGTCGCTACTTCATGTTAATCTCCGTGCTCTGTTACCAGCTCCCCATTTTACGGAGATATTCGGAAGTAAAGAAACAAATTATGTTCGAGCACTTCGAAATCTATACATGGCGACAATAATACGCTAAAAGACACGAACACCACCTCTCACCGACTCGCAGATATTCGGGTAATCGTATCTTTAAACAAAACCCAACGTCTCTCGTACTAATTCCACGCACATTAAGGATTTTTCAGAAATCCGTACGCTCATTCAGAAAGGAGGGGGGAGGAGAAAGAATAAAATTTTCGTTAACTTCACCCCTCCCATTCCCTCAGCTCCGGCTTATCAATTGTTCATTCCAAAAATAATAAACGTCCTTTCTAAAACACGGGATTAAGGGGGGAAATTAAAAAAAATAATAAAGAACGCAGAAGAAATAAAGACGCAAAATAATAAAGAAAAGAAAGAAGGTTGGAAGGGGGGTGCAGCGTAATAATGCGCAAGAAAGCGAGAATCGTCTGTTGTGCCTTTTAAATGCGGACGAATGAAGGAGAGGGGAGGGGAGATAAGGGTGGATTCGAAGGAAAAGGGGGAAATTGAAGAATTCTACATCACAACGCAATTGGAAAACGTTGCGCATGGATGGGAAATGGGAAGGAAGGGGGTCCACGGAATTTCGAGTGCAACCAAGAGAAGCAAACGTTGAACGAAGGGGCAGTGGGGGCTGCACGAGAGGGGGTGGATTCTGGAGTGGTTTTCTCGGGGAAACCTTCCCCCGTGCGCCCAAGAGATAAGCTGGGAGCTAGCGGGGGAGAAATTTTGGAACGTGTTTAACAAGCATTTATTCGCGACAAGCAAGGGACGGTAAGTGGCCCCTTTTCGTAACGTTGGTGTAGTGCCGGGCGGCGGGGGCGGGGGAGGTGGGACACGGGATCGATGCGCGCATGC
The DNA here is from genome assembly GCA_013235015.1 of Araneus ventricosus. NCBI lineage: Eukaryota > Metazoa > Arthropoda > Arachnida > Araneae > Araneidae > Araneus > Araneus ventricosus. The sequence continues at coordinate 5,889 of BGPR01000448.1, forward strand.
TGTGCAGGCCTCCGCCCCGGCTCGCTCACTCTCTCTCACCCCCCTCTCATCCGAGCTGGCCGATGGCTGCCTCCAGTTTGCGCCCTTGTAGAGGCTCGTTATGCTATTGTCAGGGGATGATTCAGGAGGGGGGATGGGCACCCAGTGTTTGGAGCGATACTGGTCTGCCCCGTGGAATCTGTTGGACCTCGAGGGCGAGTCCGTCAATGAAGAAGGATCCTTGCAACTCCGAGAAGATATTCTGCAAAGTCTGGAAAGCAGGGGGTTTGAGATTGTTTTCTGCTGGATTCCCATTCATGTTGGGATTCCGGGCAACGAGAAAGCAGATAATGCTGCTCGTCTGGGTTCTGCCCCTTTGGAACATGCTGTCCCTTATTCGGACATGTGCCAGATTGCGCAGCAGAAAGTGACTAATAAGTGGCAAGAACTATGGAACGAACAAATACATAATAAACTTCACAATGTTAAACCTGTACTTGCAAACTGGCCAACTTTACCATATCGCAAGGCTGATGCTACATTAACTCGCCTACGTATTGGGCATACCAGGTACACTCACAGGTGCTTATTATTCCAAGAACCTATCCCAATGTGTACATCATGCAATATACCTAATACTGTAGATCATATTTTAACCAAATGTCCCAGTTTTAACAGCCATCGCTTACGTTTTTTTAATTCCAACTTTTTAGATCTTAGAACTTTGCTGGGTGAGAAACCTCACCCAAATTTGTTTGCTTTTCTTAGGAATATTGGTTTTATATCACAAATTTAATTCACTGCGTTTTAAAAAAGAATTCTACAAAATGTTTTTAACCTTTTGTCTCAGACATTGCTAAATTAACTTCTAATACTTTTCATTGTTTTTACGGCTTACACTTTCACTTTCTGATTTAGTATTTTATCATATGGCTATATTTTTACCTTGGGTACGGCTTAGCATAGCCAAACATGGCTTTTGTGCCAATAAAATTTACTACTATCCTATCCTATCCTATCCTATCCGAGAAGATAGCATGGTTTTGTTCTACCAAGTTCCACCGTCTCTCTTTCTTCATTTTTCTGTGGACGTATTTGAAGTGAAAAAAGTGAATGCATTAAGCGGTACTCGTTTATGACACAACACAGAGCTACATAGTAGCAGTTAGAATTCGTGGATGTTTCCGGATCTTCAGCGTTGATAAATTTTCCACTGCCATCATAGCTAACATTTAAAATTGGGTTTTTTAACTCTTTGAGTCCGGCTAAAGTGAGAATTCAAGTGCCACAAAAGCTGGAGTAAATTTTCATTCATGAAATTAGAATGAAATCCGCCCTTTCTCTACAGAAATTCCAGGAGGACGACATCCTCGGTTGCGCGATCAATTGACAACAAAGAAAGGAACTAATTTTCTCCCGTAAAATTCACCCAGGTGCCCGAAACCAGCCTGTGTCGAATGAGACGGTTTGAGGCGGAATAGGGCTCATAGGGTTAATAAAGGAAGGAAAAAATCATAAGAAAGGCGCAGTTCGGGTCCTCGCCGTAGATTTTTCGTGAAAATGTCGGGATAAAATCATAAAATGAGTGTTTCGTATTAATATGTAATTTAATTATCAATCTCTATCTATTCTGTAACCATTATACTACTATGTGTAAATATTGTATTAAAGAGATTGTTAATTAAATTACATATTAATACGAAATACTTGCTTTATGAGTTTATCCCGACGTTTCCACGTAAATCTACGACGCGGACCCGAACTGGGCCTTTCTTATGTTTTATTTAGAGTAGCTTTTGATCGTGCCATCTGTTGAAAGTACCTATATACAACTACATTTCGCGTATGCGCAGCAAAACATTATTTACTACAAATGCTCATATTTCCCGTAATATTCAAATTTTAATACAATGTTTCTTTTATGCATTGTCAAGTATTCTGTAAGTTTCGTACAATTCGAAAGAAAACTCTGCATGTTATAATAAAAAAACATGCGGAGATTGAAATTTTCAATTTAATACATTGCACAGCAGTAAAGTTCTTGGGTAAAGTAAGGGTTTTAAAAATTTATTCGCTAATAATCACTGAATTTACTAAGTACGGAAGCATTTAGCCAAAGAAAACATTTCGAAGATAAAAACAGTTTGTCCACTATTTTTAGTTTTGTCTTCGAATCAACTAAGATAAATTCGAATTGTAGACGATGTTTTAGCATTACGTTAATAGGAAATTTAAGGTATACTAGAGAAAAATTTGAATTTCATATGAGTTGAGTTCTACTGTATCAGTATTTAAAGCTATTTTGGATAAAGGATTGAATATCTAAAAAGACAAAATAAACAATAATAGAAGCAATTTAATTGGTGCGCGCAAGTACTGCATCATCCAGGAAAAAATTGCGAAGTAAAAAAGATATAAATACGAATTAAGGGAAGTTTTAAATACAAAAATAATAACAAACAACTATGAGGAATAAGAATCTGGTGGATGACGTCATCAGAGGCCATTCATCCATGCAGATTCAAAAAGAGAATAGGTTTTCTGTAGAGGAAAAAGACTTTAAGGTCTAAATTTAATATTAATTTTCTGTATGGCCTGAACCCATTCCGGAATAAATTGGAAAGAAAAACATTTATCCACCAAGAAAGAAATTCAAAACAGTCTTTTAAACAAAGTCTGAAAAAAAGGGCTTAAAATCTCTTGCCTCTTACTTAAGATGTGGAATGGAAGAAAAGAAAGAACGCCGTTACAAAAGTCAACTTTGTATATAGGTTTGCGCACCCATCTCCATCTAGTGAGGGATACACTAACTAAAAACTTAATAATTTTTTTGTAGTTTTTATTTTGTTTTTCAGTATTTTGAATTTTTTTTAATGTTTTCATGCATTTTTACAATTTTTATTTTCATTTTCATTTTATTATCTTTATAAATTGAGAGAAATTTGCAGGGGAGCCTTTACAAAAATGTCAGAAGGCGTGGTATGAGTATGAAAGCCACTTCCAGTATTCAACTACCCAGTCCAAAAAGTTTAGTCGAAATCTCGTAAAACACAAGAATCGCATGCAGGCGACAGCTGTTGCACCTATAAATCCATCAGACCGTTTATTTCGGAAGTGCTGTGACATTCCTGTGATTTAGGGCCGTCACCTCGGCCCGTGAGATCCCCGACACATTTCCACCACCCCCGTCGTCTGAAATCTAATCCCTCGGCGGTTTTTACAAGAGAGAAGGCTTTTCCTTCCAATCTGTTCGCGGTCGTTTGCCTGCTAATGACTGTTTGAGAGGGGATTAACCGCCTTGCATTCTCCACTAGGGCAAACAGCGAGAAGCGAGATGTCTAAATCTCGAACAAGAAAAGCAAGCACTTGGTTTCTTGATTTAAGAGCGCAATTCAAAGATAGACTCCCAGGAAGTATCCTTTCAAAGCAATCGAGCGAAACAGGACTTGAGTAACTATTTGAAACGTTAAGCACCTAATCTGCTAATTCGGGGCTTCTTTAAAGATGGTCGTTCATCGTAACTTTTGAGCCGTCAGGATTTTACCAGCTCTAGGCTTTTGTCGGTTCCACTTTCTATATATCAAAAGGGAAATCCTTCATGTTTTATAAAACGCCTTATAACGGATTTTATATTTCAAATCCTGCATCGATGTATTGTGGTATAATTCTTCTCAGAACTTACCCAGTTTTAATAATTCTAAATTCTGTTGTGTTTTAAAATTATAAGATAAAAATAATATCGAAGCCCTATTTTATAAATTCATTTCTTTCTCTTCATTATATTGCTGACATTGTGGCGAAGCCTGTAAGCGGATAGGTAGGCACACCCTCCATAGTTCTTCTATAACATAACATAACATAACATAACATAACATAACATAACATAACANAACATAACATAACATAACATAACATAACATAACATAACATAACATAACATAACATAACATAACATAATTAGAAAATCACCCCTCATGGTATGACGGGTGCAAATTGCCTCTTCATTCGAGAGATTTCCCGTCAAATGTGACGTGTTTAAATAGATATATATGCGAGAGAAATGTTTAACATTGATTGAAAACAAATAAAATAAACATATGTTTTATGACAGGAAATATTTTTTTTATTTACATATTATTTACATATTTCTTTATTCAAAAAACCTCTTGGTAAACAATATTCCGTGTGAAGTATTTTTCGTTGTTTAACAATTTTATTATAATTTAATAACCATCAGCTTGTCAAACGTAAGTCAAAAATTAAAATTTCAAAGAAATTCTTTTTCGAAATTCTAATCAGAACGAAGCACTTCTCTGCTTGTCAAAACGTTGCCAAAAAATATTATCAAATTATATCATCACGATTGCAATAAATATTCAGATGCATCGTGACGTCCAAACTATATCACGCTCCTGATATACCACTGACGTAATTTACTACTTTCTATTAAAAAACGGAAATTAATTTGAAATATATGATTAATATAATTTAAAATTTCTCGGGAACTATTGATCATAGCGAGATAAATTTTATATCAATGGATAGCAAATTTCATGTCACTATTTTAGAGCTATTCAATTTGAAATTAGAACGACAATTACTCTTTTAAATTTAAAATGAATAAAATTTAGGTTCTCTAACAATGAAATAATGCTGTTTCACGTCTCCCAGTGCTATGGCGCGAGTTTTATTGTTGGTGACGTCAGAGCGTTATCGAGAGACAGATCTGGGCTATTATATTAGTAATTTTAAACTGAGAAAACTATCTTGATCTAGATATCACTTTTATTCATTGATTGATTATTGATTATTATTGATTTCTACTGATCATTTCTTCTCCCTTCTGCAACGCGTTAACCGCGAAGTATGCATAGCAAGATCGCTGTAGTGTTAAAAAAAATTCAACCTCGAGATTTTGATGGATTTCGATGTTTTAGGCTTCCTTGAACCGAAAAAAAAAGCACTTTTGGAATGTAGTCATGTCTATGTAACACGTAAATTCAAAAATGCGGCGACGTAGATGGATGTAATTAGTTATGTGGTCCACTTTTTTTCTGATGAAGGTCTCAAGCAGCCAATGTGTATGAATTCTGATTATTTTCTGTACTGAAATATGAAATTTTCGGCATTTAATTGAAAAATTTAATTCTTCCTATTTTAAAATTTCTGAAAATTTCAAAACTATCTGATTTTGAAGTTCGGAAAATTCTCATCCAACAATTTATGAATTTGTCATTAAGATACTGTTACGAACATGGAATGTCGCCTCCCACCATTGTTAGTCTTATGGTTGGGAACAGAGTTCTACAGTGGTATGTATGGGAATAGAGCCATTGACCTCCAACCTTGGCGACCATTTTGGTGACTTGGCGACAAATTTGGCAACTTTGGCGACAAAATGTAGGACCTCAAAAATACTAGAACTTTCTCGATGTTTTTATTAGGAGCCGAGATCCGGATTCCTCCAGATGATTCCATGTGACGACACGGCCTGTCGGGGAGACTTTAAATAGCGCCGTGCTCGGATCACGAATGTGTTGAATTGTCTTTGAACGTCTTCGGAGTTCGAAGAATCTTTTTGGAGTCTTGTTTGCATCGCGAGTCGATCAGCTATTAGACGCTGAGCGCTTTTTGTTCGTGTTATTGCTGTTCTTATCAGTGATTTGCTGTCTGTTTGTGCTGCCAATTTTGTGCAAGTGCTGTTCTTATCAATGATTTGCTGTCTGTGCTGCCAATTTGTGCAAGTGCTGTTCTTGTCAGTGATTTGCTGTCTGTTTGTGCTGTCCCATATCCACTCAACCGGTACAGACGCTGTAATGGCGTCAGGCACGGGGACATGGGGCGGCGTTCTGTCTGTTTGTGCTGCAGATTTGTGCAAGTGCTGTTCTTGTCAGTGATTTTCTGTCTGTTTGTGCTGCCGATTTGTGCAAGTGCTGTTCTTATCAGTGATTTTATGTCTGTTTGTGCTGCCAATTTGTGCAAGTGCTGTGTTTTTCCTGTGACCTGTGTTCGTGCTTTCCGGAATATTCGTGAATAAAGCGTCGTTTCTCCTTTCCCTGCTTGTTGGACTGTTTTCACCGTACACCCGCCATACTATTTTAGTAACAATACGGTGATATTAAACTAAATTGAGAGTCAAAAGGACTGTAAGCCATCTTGGGAATATATTCAGTTTGGCGTCTTCAAAAAGGTAGATTTTAATGAACAAAACGAATCTGACCTCCGGCGCCTTCACAAATCGATATCTGCGACAGATTCTCCCTTCCCATCTTGTCGTGGACTATTGTTGATTAATATAATGAAAATGCCCACTTTGAAGTCCTTATAAACATCCAAAATGCTTTTCGAAATTAGACAGCAATGAATTTAACGCCACTGTTTATCAAAAATCACAGATCAGATTCCCTGACAAAAATAGTTTTGATCTTGGGGAATTTGGTGCTTTCCTGAATCAAACAACTGGAAAGTGAAGCTAATTTTAAAGGGGCGGGGACTGATTTATTCATAAGAAATATTTTTCTTACGGGAATTTTTCCATTTTTAACGTAGGACTACGTTCCTCCCATTGGGATCTCAGGAAGGAATTTGATTCGCATGCCAAATCGCCACAAAAAACGTCGTATGGGAGATCCTCTATATATCGGTAACTACATATGTTAAAAACACAACTAATGTCTTATTTTAGAGATAAAAGGTATCAACAGAAGTTGCAAAAAAAATGAAAATCGGAATTGTAGTTCAGCGACTACTGGGTCGCAAAGTTGGGCAAAAATACGCACGAATTGGTGACGCGATCCTCTATATCTCGGTGATTACATATGTTAAAAACATAGCCAATGTCTTATTTTAGAGATAAAGGGTAACAAGAGAAGTTGCAAAAAAAAAAAAAAATTGAAAATCGGAATTGCAGTTCAACGACTACTGAGTCGCAAAGTTGGGCAAAAACACGCATGAAGTGGTGACGCGATCCTCTATATATCGGTAACTACATATGTTAAAAACATAACTAATGTCTTATTTTAGAGATAGAGGGTAACAACAGAAGTTACAAAAAAAATTGAAAATCGGAACTGTAGTTCAGCGACTACTGAATCGGAAAGTGAGGCAAAAATACGCTTGAATTGGAGACGCGATCCTCTATATCTCGGTTTCTACACATGTTAAAAACATAAATAATGTTTTATTTTAGAGGTAAAGGGTAACAACAGAAGTTACTAAAAAAAATTGAAAATCGGAAAAGAGTCACGCGAGTAAAGTAGTCCTGCACCTTTAACATCAGCGGTTATTTGAAAAAGACAGCCTCCGTCATTTTTTTAAATAATTAATCTCAGTTTTGCTGCTCAGAATTTAGAATAACTGAACCATAATAATGACAGCGTTAAACAGAATGTATCTGCGCTTTTTGTAGTTTACTTTTTAAGGTGTTCCTGTTCATAACTTACAACATTCGTGGTAATCCTACATTCATTTGTGCGCTGCATTATTATATAGTAGTACAGTTATTATTATGCATATAGTTACAGACAGAAATCATTTTTAAGACTTAGCTTTAAAAATTGACTGTGTAAGTAAGCCATATTCACGATTAAAGAAATTATTTCTTTCCAATATTCCAAATGTACATTTGTTGGTTGTATATATAAAAAAAAAACATTAAAACTTTAAAAAAATGCTTTGACCAATGCATTAAAAAAGAAAATAAAATAATTTTTTCTCAAAAATCTGGAGGTGAAAACAAAAATCGTAAAAGCGTGAGGCGCAGGTAGAAAAGCTGTAAGTAAATTAGAATTGTCATCACATTTATAATATATTTTATATGATGAATGTTTAACAACAGTATTATAAATATTTTATACATCATTTAATTAAATCAATTACCTTATTGAAAAAGTTCTGATAAGATGTACGTAATGGACCCTATGCTCACTTCTCGCTAACTGTTGAATGATTCATCTGCTTAAACAACGTTACGAATATAAAACCAGAAGGTTGCGCCATCTAGTATGGCTTTCGAGAATCAAAAAATATGAATATAAAAACATACATTAATTATTTTTGTGAAAAATTTGGAGGTCAAAACATATATCGTAAAAGTGCGTGACGCTGATAGAACCGCTCTAAGTAAATTGGAATTGTTATTACATTTATAATACATAATAAATTTTATATAATGAATGTTTAAGAAAATTTTGTTTTTTTATGACATTCATTGTGGCTTTATAAGTTTCTTCTATTGTTATCAGCGCCTCACGCCTTTACGATGCTTGTTTTGACTTATTTTTATTGAAACATTTAAATTACTGTGTAAAGTATTTTAGTTCTCAAAAATACTCTAGATGGCGCCACTGAAACCTACCGAGTGCAAACGTAATTTTGAGAATTTTTTTAAAAATTGATAATTGAGAGCTCTAAAATTATTAAAATATTGAATTGTAATTGAGACCTAATAAATATACAAAATTTCAGAACTCTCGTGCATTAAGAACTGAGTGAAAAATCGATCACAAAATTCCAAACTTACACACAAACATACATAGAAACATGAGACATTTCGAACTTAGTAAAAGCGTTTAAAAACAGATATTCAAAGACGCGAACTTTACTCAACGAGTTTATAAAATTTCACGAATTGAATGTGTTCCATTTGTGAACATTTTGAGAGGTAAATAAAGTTTTCATGTGAACAGCAGCTGGGTGTCACCGGTAGGGGTACTATGGACCACTTAAGGAAAATTTAATATAAAATTTATATTATATGTTATAATGAGCTGTAACTGATCAAAACTTTTCTTTGAACGCTTTTCTTTATCTTGATTATATTAACAAATTTTTCTAAGCATGCGAAATTACATATGGCAACTAATTATTCAGTCGAAAATTCACAAAAATTTAAATATGTCGGGTAGTATGGGCTACACTAAAATAAAAACAAAGAATTTTTCGGGTTCAAATGGATACATTTTGATTCTGTAGCCAAATTACAATAATAGAAATAAATTTTCTTACAGTTCCATCGTTGTTCTATTAGTGAGTTAATCTTAATTAGTTGTTAGATTATTAATTATGATTTTTCTTATTATGATTATTAATTATGATTTTATGGTCGGATGCATTTCATTTTCCAAAACACTAGCAATCGAAATGAATTTAGTTTAATTATATTAACCTCCCGTTTTGAAGCAACACGAGAGCTATTTTTAAACGTACCTCGTAATTCTGAACCGCGATCAGATGACGAGGACGACACCTGAGCTGGCATCCCCTCTCCAAACTTCCGCACCACACCACCGCGAGGACGTTTGATCACTGCGTATGATTTAGTCCCGGTGCACACTAGCCAATTCGTGTCGTTGAAGCTACAAAAATAACAATAGCAACTTGCATCCACACACAGGAGGCATGTGGGTTACTATTGTTATTTTTATAGCTTCAA
>BGPR01000448.1:19465-37406 GCA_013235015.1 Araneus ventricosus
TCATCCATTATCTATTTTGTTACTGGACTAATGCGTTCAATGAATATTTCCTTTTGGGATTCGAAGATCAGGTCTTCGGAACTACAGATGCCATTATCTCTTGGGCTTGGAGAGGAAGTTGAACCTCATCCATTATCTATTTGGTTACTGGGAAGAATCATTTCATTGCACCAAATACGTATTTCATTCGACAGCTGTGGAGAAGCAGCACTTGTTTTTCAATATGAATCTTTTTTATATTAAACCAAACTTAAACGCAAAAGAAAATCTAAATATTGAAGGCATAAAATTAAAGTTGCAGTGGAAAATCTATTTTAAATCGGTGTTTGTGTGATAAATTATATTTTATTATCATTTTATCGGTGCTAAATATTTGCTCAGATTTATTCAGAAATGGGATACTTTCTATCAGAATTTGTTGCGGATAAAAATTATAAAACAGATAGTTTTTATTGACGATTTTCGAAAACCGCAAACGAACCAACTTTTATCGATAATATTTTCCCAACCACTCGGTAATTTCTAGAATAACATATTCTTTTTCTATTTCCGTTTTCTTTTTTCTACCAAAGAAATGAAGTTTTGATTATATTACTAACTTTTTTTTCTCGCTGTAGCATCGATATTTCGTTCTCCGTTCCAATGAGATAAGTACCAATGTATTTTCTCGAACGGAGTATCGATTCAAATTTATTTCGGAGCGCAGACGATTTAAGTGTTTGCCATTTTTGCTGCACGTCTTTCTGCTCGGACTGAGTTGAAGTGCAAGTATCCTTCTTCAAGCTGAATGTATCCGGGACCAAACGCAATCCAAGCGCGCTAGTTTCCAGGGAGGGGGAAAGGAAGCTCTCCGAAATCTATTCAGTTTTTGAAATCTTTCTAAATAACATTCTTGTAGCTATTTTGTGCTTGCCTTCCTGCTTTAAGAATCTTCTCAGCGTGTGCGAATTCCTTCCTTTTTTATAAAAATATTCAAGAGAAAAGGAAAACTTCGTATAAAATAAGCCATTTTGGATTACTAAATGCATATCTTCCATGATGTTTGACCATTTGCTACTTCATTATATTTTTCTTTAGAAAGTTTATTAGGCTCCTTAATTATTTTTTTTTATCTCGCAACCTTAAACTTGGAAAATAAATAAGAAAGTGAAGCATTGAATAATGATAACTAAAAGCAAATTCAATTAAAAGTATTTATAATAGGTTAATGAAACATTCTGAGAAAAAAAATTCTTTGTGATTTTTGCTTACAAATGTTTAACCTTCCAGCGGGCGCGCGTTTGCAAGAGGTACTTGAATTGTGCATCGTATTACATATTTATATCTTTATTTTATATATTTAAGTGTAATTTTACTTATAAAATCTTTGATTACTATTAGGCTAATAAATACAGATATCATAAATAAAATTTGCATTTATTTTTGTAAAATAACACGATTTCCCGTCAAATATGACGTGTTTAAATAGATATATATGAGAGAGAAATGTTTAACATTGATTGAAAACAAATAAAATAAACACATGTTTTATGATACGAAATATTTTTTTTATTTACATATTTATTTATTCAAAAAACCTGTTGGTAAATAACATTCCGTGTGAAGTATTTTTCGTTGTTTAACAATTTTATTATATATCAATGATCATGAAATTCTCAGTTTGTCAATCGTAAGTCAAAAGTTAAAATTTCAAAGGAATACTTTTTCGAAATTCTAATCGAAAGAAAGAACTTCTCTGCTTGTCAAACGTTGTCAAAAAATATTATCAAATTATATAATCACGATTGCAGTAAATAATCAGATGCATCGTGGCGTCCAAACTATATCACGCGCATGATATACCACTGATGTAATTTACTACTTTCTATTAAAAAACGGAAATTAATTTGAAACATATGATTAATATAATTTAAAATTTCTCGGGAACTATTGATCATAGCGAGATACATTTTATATTAATCGATAGCAAATTTTATTTCACTATTTTAGAGCTATTAAATTTGAAATTGGAACAACAATTACTCTTTTAAATTTAAAATTACTGAAATTTAGGTCCTCTAACAATGAAATAATGCTGTTCAACATCTTGCAGTGCTATGGCGCGAGTTTCATTGTTTGTGACGTCAGAGCGTTACAGAGAGATCTGGGCTATTATCTTAGTAATTATGCCATTAGAAATATTATTGTCTGTCTAAAATACACGTTTACTTTATAAATATTATTAAAGAGTTTTTTTTAAAAAACGAAGAGGCATATCAGCACCAAATTGTTAACGGAATCGCATTAAAAACGAGAACTGAGAATATAGCATATTTTTTTACTACTTCAATATTTTTCGAAACTGCGATTTTGTTTATTATTCGAATCATATATGCTTTTTTCTTGTTGATCACTAGCAATCTTAACTATCATTATCATAAAATTATCTCTATTATTAAATTCCAAAGCGGATATTATTATTTTTAGAAAATATGAATCATTCTGAAATCAAAATCTGTGATGGTTTTGGAACCAAATTCCCTCAACCAAATCGATAAACCAAAGTGTATGAGTAGTATACAGAGTAAGTTCCATTTTAAACCTCTGTATATAAATATTATGTTTTCTCTAATCTTTTATATAACGAGAAAAGATTTCAGAGAACCTCCTATCGGAATACAGTCGACGCTCGTTATAATGACCACACATTATAAAGACCATTCCATTATAACGACCAGTGATAAAATCCTCAACTGTGTTTCCCTATGCACTATGTTATTTTACTTCTGATATAATGACCGTCCAGTGTCGTCTAATCCCAATACAACGTCCGAATTCAGCGGACAATCTCCCCGGTATTTTCTAAAAAGAACATGTTTCTAAACGTAAATGACCTTGATTGTTGTATTGCCAAGCTTCGTGGATGTAGAGTCTTCAGTGTTACAGTTCAACTTTGACAGGGGGCGGGGGGAATTACCATTCACCACAGCAGGGAAATTAGAATAGCCTAGAATAAAAAATGTTTCAAGTTCTATTGAGACTTTAAGATGTTTTTTTTCGAAAGGCAAGAAAACACAGAACATTATTTATCATCTTTAACTGAAATGGAAAATTATGTTCTGTAAAAATCACATATGCAGAAAAGTCAAAACAACCATTTCTGATTTTTTCTTTAGAAAATAAATGTTTTGTAAGTATATAACACCCTTTATTTTCTACTTTAAAATCTGTTTTAGAAATATATTTTAATTGATAAAATTTTATTTTTAATGCCAATGATAAAAAATAATTTGAGTATTTAGTTGGAATCTCTTTAAAAATCGTCTATTTATATGGAACTGCTGAGCGTGCATGTGTACAGTTTTGAATTATATCCACTATAGCGACCACTCGTTATAAGGACCTTTTGCTGTGGGACGCAGAGGGTCGTTATAACGAGCGTCCACTGTATTAAGAAAATTGTTATCCAGATTTATTGAGATAAAACCACTGATTCAGAACATAAAAAATTTAAGTAATATGAAGAAAGAATGCAAGTTCAACAGTGCAATTTTTACAATTCAGCATAATAAATAACTACTTTTCTTTCGTTTCTACCGAAAACCCAATTTCTGCAATTTGCAAGTTTCGCGACATCCAATTCATAGGAACGCTGTAGAAAATAAAAGATAAATTTTACAGTTCTATCCATCCATTTTCTTTTGAGCGTCATCGAATCAGTATTTAAATGATTATAGATTTTTTTAAAGAATACCAGAACTATTATAATAACTTTTAAATGGGCACGCTTATATTTGTGAATTAGCTGTTACGTTGTACCGACCGTCGGTACTACTTTTTGTCTTCGACTAATATGGGTCTCATCAAAACTATAAGGTGTGCCCAAATGAAAAGGAGACCTTAGCTGTGTTGGCGTTGTATCAAATCCCAGTGAGTTAATGTGCTAGCCGATAGATGGCGTGGTGATATTCCCAGTTGCATCTGCGTAGTTAACGGCTTCGCATCAATATCCTCATTTCTAGAGAGTTGTTTCAGAAGTTCGTTGCATGATGGATTCCTCCAGATCAGCACAAAGAGCAGTTTTATAATTTATTTCGTGCAGAAGGGGAGCATGCTTCACAAATTTATAGCAGGATGAAAGAGGTGTACAGAGAACAGTGTCTCTCACGGTGCATCATATTCCGGTGGTGTCAGCGTTATGAGACGGGACGCGTAAACGTCAAGGACTTGTCACGCCCTGGGCAGGCTCACGTTGTGACCAACAGTGCCACGATTTCGGCTGTGGATGAACTCATACGGCAGAATAGTCGGATCACCACACCTGAAATTGCTGTTGAACTGTCGATAAGCAAAGGAATTGTGCATCACACAATCAGGGCCGGTCGGAGGGCGGTGCAAACGGTGCGACCGCACTAGGCCCCGCGTTTTCTAAAGGCCCCACGCAGCTGACTGATTTTACAAATTAAAAATGCATTCTAATTTTTTTTATTTTAATCCGAATATACATGCATTTGAATATAATCACGCGATATGTGCACATTTCATGTCGACCGATCAAAGGCAAGGTTGAGGGGCTTTGAATGTCACTACATAGCCAAAACAGAGTAAGAAAAGTAAAAACATTGTGTTTCATTATGCTTGCGTTGTAACGGATGATAGCACATCGTACGTTTGGTGGGGAAATAAATAAAATATTCGTATTTAAAGGGAAGACAAATGCTTAATATAATATATTACTGAAAATTATTAAATAATATATTTCATTGTTTGTTGTAATCATACTACTAAAAATTGATCCTAATTTTTTAATATTATTTTTGGACAATTTCGGAATATGACTAGAGACAGCGATGCTGGAAGGAAACACATGTGTGGATCTGATAAATTTAAGAAAAAGAAGAAATTGCTGAAAACAGGAGAAACTCCCTTGCAGAATTTTTAAAAACCGAAAATGTCTAACAAACTGACGAGATATATAATTAAAAGTTATTGAAGTCGCGAAACTCAAATTGCACCGTATGACATCCGCGAAAACAATCCTAATCATGAAATTCTAACGCAATAAAATATTTTGTTCTACGAAATCAGTTTCAAGGCCCCGCAAATCAACTTTGCACCAGGCCCCGCTTTTGTTCGGGCCGGCCCTGCACACAATCCACAAAAAGCTTGGTTATGGTAAAGTTTGTGCTTGTACACAGTGGGTGCCCAAGCATCTGTCAGGGAATCAGAAGACGGCGAGATGGGAACTGGATGCGTCAGCAACTCAGGAGTTTCTACACTGAAGCCATCCACTCCCTTCCTACGCGCTGGGATCAGTGTATCAATGTCAATGGCGATTACTCATAGTTGCACTGTTCCACATGAACTGTAATTAGAATATTGTTATTAAAATTTCTTTACTTATAACTGTAGTCTCCTTTTCATTCGGGCACACCTTATATACAACGTTTGGTCCCTTTGAGTTTCTCATATATACAACACCACTTCACTTGACCTTTTATCCCAGAGGGCTTCCTATTCAGTCAAAGATGCGTAATTCAGTCTTCTCTAACAGGTTAATTCAATTGGATATCTCACCCCCGACACCTGTGGGTGAAAGGGAGAAGCCACTGAAAGGTTCATCCTCAACTGTCCTGGAAGCCGTAAGACAGCATCATACGACAGTCCATCCTGCTTCAGCAAAAGCCCTCTTAAGCGATAGCAAAGAGAACTCGACCATACCGGAAAAGGGATTTTTAGGGACAATTGGATATATGTTTCAAAAACATATCTGTTAAAGTTTTGTGATGTCATCTGTATAAATTGAGACGTGCGAAGACCGTTGAATATTTGGTCGACTGCCCTACTAATCTATAATTTGTATTGTTAAAATTTAAATACGATTGCTACGAAGACTGACAAGAGGAAAATAACTGAATTAGGCACGAATTTTCTGATATATTATACGTCTTAAAATGATGTTAATCTTTATTTTAAGAGAACTGAAATGTTTTGTACTATCAAAATGTCGATATTTCAATTTTATCCTCATAGAATAGCGTACAAGTAACCGATTCCAGAAATAAATAATATGCATAGATTCGAAAATTTCGAAAGCTCATAACTTAAGATTTAAAAATGTAATGAAAAGTATACAATGTAATAAAATATCTATTATTTTGCACTTAAATATACAGTTTTTGCATTATACTTAAAAGAAGTTTTTTTAAATTAGGTACGCATGGTGTGAAATTGTTTTCATTGTTTATATATTGAATTTTATATTAAAATAAATCTGTAAGCATTATGCATTTGTGAAAGCTTTTTTACTTATTTCTGGGTAGTAGTATATTTTTATGATGCTTTTCTTGACCTAAATTATCATTTGACTCACGCTTCTGTTTGACATTTACTATGTAATTAGATGGCCCCTTTTTTACTATAGTTAACCCTTTAATATCTTGCGTGTTTTATAAACCATATATGTAAAAAAGTACTCAC
This sequence comes from Araneus ventricosus, assembly GCA_013235015.1. NCBI lineage: Eukaryota > Metazoa > Arthropoda > Arachnida > Araneae > Araneidae > Araneus > Araneus ventricosus. The sequence goes on from BGPR01000448.1 coordinate 25,925, forward strand.
AGTTTTTTAAAAAAATTTCTTTTGCTCTCCATCACGAGGTTTTGATAAGAAAATAACCAGGCAATGCTAGGTAATCTCCTAGTATTTTAATAAAATTTTATAAGCTCCATGTCGAATAATTTAGCTACCTTGTTTTTCCCCAATTTCCCCTATTTGTTTATTTATTGTTTGCTGTCTTTCTCGTATGAAATAGCTTTGAAATTTTGTACACTTGTGTGTTATCAATGATAATGCACAATTTTAACATTTTCAGACCTTAATTATCAGTTAATCGATTAATTATATTGAATTTTAATTGAGCGAAAGTGGCGTCACTTGATAGCTTAAAAAATGATTTTAAGTTTCCATAACATTTATTATAATCTTAATATAAATAAAAGTAATTGTGGGTATGTATGTATATTTGTATGTATTATGTTTGTATGTATGTTCCACATCTCCTCCTAAACTACGGCACTGATTTCAACCAATCTTTGCACACTTATTATCACAGACAAGGGGAAGATTGCTGTCAACTTTTAAAAGTGCAAATGTTAATTAAACAATCAGTTAATTAGCAATTAACCGAAACAGTTTTTCCGTAATAACTTCGGAGCAAATTATCTCTCTAAAATTATTTTAAGTTCAAACTTTTGACTTTATAATGATACCAATTTTATGTTTGTGACATTTTTTCAATTTTTATTAATTTTTCAAAATTTATTAAATTGCTAATTACATGCAGACGATTTTAAAATAACGCAAATTTATAGCTACTCCGTTGCTAGGCAACTGTTAGACTTTGAACTAATTAACGTTTATTTCTGAAATTTTTGCTTATTTTTATAAATATATTTTATATAAGACGAGAGAGATCATCATGAACTTTTAAAAGCCCTAATCTTATTAAAATTTCTGTTAATTAGAAATTAAGGACGATATGGCATTTTCCGTGATATTTTTCGAAAATATGTATTGTGTCACAGAAACTATTTTTACATATATTTAAAGTTAAAAAAAAATTAGCTTTTCATGACACAAGTTTCATTTCCGTTGAATTCGTTACCCTCATTAAAAATTTTTTCAAAGATTAAATTGTGTATAAAATTTACAATTTGTAACACTTTTTTTTTCATTGGTGAAGAACAAGAATACATAAGAAGAACTGTTGTTATCTCACGTTAGAAGAATTCTGGATAAAGACTAATTTTATGATTTCTTTATTCATATTTATTTCAAAGCTTTTTCTTAATTAAAAATTTACTACGCAATTAATTGTCCGAAAACATCTGTTAAAATCTTTCTTATATTGCAAGATTTATGAACAAAATTTAAAGTAGGTACCTATGCAACAAATATTACTAATTTGTGAAGAAAATTAGCTATCGGCGGTTTTTAAAAATCGGCTGGTTCAATTGATATTCTCATTTTAATTATAAAACGTTTCAGAAGATAAAGGAAATTTGGGAATTGTAATTTTCTTTACAAAAGTAGCTTTTAACATCAAAAATATTAGACATGAAAGTATTTTAATCCCGAGCAACGCCGGGCATAACAGCTAGTGAATTATAAATTAAAGACTAAGAAGTAAGAAGATTATTGAAATAAGAAATTGCTTTTCAGTACAGTGGTTCTCAACCCTTTTGGTTGTGCAGACCACCTGCTGTATAAAAAATATTTCGCGGCCCACCAACTAAATAAACGAGTAAAATACACAAACACATATAATACATTTATATATTATATACACTATATGCCCAAAAGTATCAGGGCACTTTCAGATTTTCGCATTTTTTAGAATTTCTCCGGAAAGGTTTAACTGACTGCCTTTAAACTTCGACCATGTGAAGAATAACTTGTAACTCACATTTTACATTGAATATTCGGTCCTGAGGGCAATTAGGGGACCGTCTACAAACTTATGAAGACAAAAAAGTTTTTGGCCACCCCGCTTCACAGTATACTGATAACAAGATGAAACTTTCAGAAATGGTTATGTTTAATATGCATAATATTTACAGGAATTTTCGTAAACTCAGCACAAATATTTGGGAAGATATAAAGGTTTTCTTAAAAAATTCCAAATTTTTCCGCCTGTTTTTTGCTTATAACATGTAGAGTGTTCTATTATATTATAAGAAACATACAGAAAAAATGACAATATATTAGAGGAGCATTTTGTAAGAATTTGGAAAAAAAAGTTTTGGATATTATAGGAAATATGAGCATTTTTAGTAAATAATGTTTCACTGCGCATGCGCGAAACATAGCGTAATTTTTTCTTTCCCAACTTTAAAGCCAGATATATAGGGAAACTTATACAAAAAATTCAGTTCCATATCATTAGCATTCAGAAAGATATCGGCATTACAACGAGCAGAATTTTAGCTCCTATCGAAGAGAAGCTAAAAGATTAGGGGTTGTACACAAATTGATATTTTTTAAACTTATATCTTAGAATAGTTATATTGAATTGTACAGTGATTAGAATTTGCTGAAGTCCTTTAATTATTTTATTTACTTTAATTATTGTTTTTTTTATGACGGCATTCTGTGCCGGATGGCTGGTGATTTTTCTCTTTAAATTGTTTTTTTTTTTTACTTTCTCGTATACGAAGTATACAAAGAGAAAGTATTGTAATCGTCAAAAAATTCGAACTCGAGATTTTGACGAATCTCCACGTTTTAGACCTCCCTGAGTCCGAAAAACACAATTTTGGAATTATGTCTGTCTGTGTGTCTATCTGTCTGTGAACACGATAACTCGAAAACTATTAGAGCTACGGGGATGAAATTTGGCATGTGGTCTTTAAACATAATTTGTAGGTTTCTTTCAAACTTTGGACAAAATCCGTCAACGGGAAGTCTGTCTGTATGTCCAAAGTCATGTGAACACTATAACTCAAAAACTTGAATAGCTAGATGGATAAAATTTGGTACACAGTTTTATCGTCATGGATGTAGGTCCGTATAAAATTTTGGGCCAAATCCGTCAAAGGGTTGACTGTCTGTCGGCCTGTATAATTTACCATTGAAACCAATCCGCTATCTCCACGCGCATGCGTACGGAAGCAATCGTCTGTGCTCCCGAAAGGAGCGAATTACGTCAGTTTGTCCTTGAGACGGCAAGAGTGAAACCTAGCAGTGTGCGATAGATGCGTTTTAATCAGTACGCATCTCTTTGAATTCTTTACCTAGATATTTTTCAATCACTATAATGAAAAACCTTCTGATAGTCATTGGATTCTGGATGACAGTAGGTTCGAATTTTTTTAGCCACGCGGGGGGAGGGGAAACGGCACCTTTTGGGGTAAGTATACGGGAAAGTTTAGGGGAGAACACTCCTGCTGGTTTAAATTAATCTTATTGGCGTTATCGTGCTTGTTTGTTTTAAAAAAACTTTCTTGTGATTATTCCTTATCTTTTTCGTCTTCACATGGAATTTTTCGGGTTACGAGAAGCTTTGTTTGACGAAAGTCAAGCTTGTAACAGAAAATTTCCCCAAGTTTTTTTAATCCATATCGAAAAGCCTGTAACCCTTGAGAAAGTAGGCTAGAATGGATGCCTTGTTCGTGTGCCTCAGTTTTTTCGGATTGAACTTCTTTGTCTTTTTACTTATTTAGAATGTTTTCTAACCTACGCATGTTACACCTTGTGGAAAGCTCTCATCATTTCCATTCACTTCCACCCTCTTTCATTCTTGTAGATCTAATCCTAATGAAAATAGAGGTCGAAATTTTCTTATATCTCCAGACAAATGGAATCTACCTTCTCTTTCCGGCTTGTCGACTGGGATTTTATTTATGGAAAGTCGCTTCCCAGCAATGTCAGTCTTATGGTTGGGAAGGGAGTTTTACAAGGTTAAGCATGGAGTGACGGCAGCTGCTGTTCCGGGATCCCTGACCTTGGCGTCCATTTTGGCGACCTTGGCGACAAATAGATGATTCCAGAAAATGCAACTCTTTCCTCGATATTTCTAATAGAAAAGGGAATACACTTGAATATACGAGAAAACTCCATGTGACGTCACGACCTGTCGGAGAAAGTATATAAGGACCGCGTCTGTACCAGAGGTTGATCCATTGGGAAAGACTTTAGAGTTTCTTCTGCAGTGCGAGCTAGGAAGCTGGTGAGCTGAGCGCTATTGAAAGTGCTGTTATTGTCGTTATTAGTTATTTGCTGACTGTTTGTGTTGCTAAATATCAAAGTGCTGAACTGTCATTACCTGTGAATTGTTGTCTATTTACGTTGGTAATCTGTGCAAGAACTATTGTTTCCTGTACCTGTGCTACGTGTTTTCCTGCATATTTGTAAATAAACCTTCATTCTTCATTACCCTGCGTGTTGGACTGTTTACACCATACACCCACAGTAAGACTTTTGCAACAATATTTTATGCCGTGTTTCTGTTTTAGCTTTCATTCTAATTAATCTTGACTATCGATATACCTTCATCAGTTTTTATGTTTTCTGAGGAAGGTAAAGCGGATTGCCGTTTTCAATAAGAGAACTATTTTTAAACATATTTTGATTGAATTCTTGTTTATCTCAAACAATTTTATTTATATGATGTATCCCATTCGAATCGCTTTTCATTATTAGATTTTACAGGATTGTTGTGTGAAGAAATGCTAAAAACGGAACTAATTTATATAAAATCTATAAAAACAACAACTTTTCTTGTATTCCTTTTGTATGGTGGGGTTCAGAAGCCTCATACATCGTAACTCCAATCGAAAAGGTAAAAGTTAATTGTCTCATTCTTTTAAACAACTGCACTTTTCGGAAAAGAATTTGGAAGCCCTTCTACGAGGGGGCCATTTCTTTTTTTTTTGTCTTGACCGAATCAGATCGGCAATAGTTCTAGACCATCTTTTGATGCCAATTTTTCTTTCTTTTTTGATTACGGATTGAAAAGAACTTTGGAATTAATAGGGGATAATAGCCTTTGTAGCTGAAAATCCCAAAAAGCCCCTTTTCAAATAAAAAAAACTGCACTTTTCTTTTTTATTTACAATCGATAAAATGGAAAAAATAAAAGTGAAACACTTTTGCAAATTAAACTCTCACCCACATTAGGAAATCTATCATTATTTTTACGGGCTTCCTGACGGATTGTTATGGAAATGCTCGCTAAAGGAAGACCTACGTAATGTCCTTTGATTAAAGTGAGAGGGGACGGGGATAATCCACTTCTCTGGGGGTGATCTGTTTATAGGTGCAAAACTTTTCTTAAGCGGGAAAAATGTTGGATTCCTTGTAACGCCTATTTTTAAAGCTTTGAGCATTATTTTTTAAAAATATTAAAAAGACACTTTCTAGTAGATTTTGCCGCACTCGTAAAAGAAAACAGAAGGTATAATCTATATACAGGATTCCCATTTATATCCGTTACCCCCCTTAATTTCTAAATGGTGACAGCTAAGGCCATAAAGTTCGTGTCTAGGTATCTATAGTAAAAAGGCTATGTGCTACTCGATGAGACAACTTACAACGCCATCTATCGACAAATTTTGGAATTGGCTGTCCTATCTGGAAAACGGTAGAAGATACGGGAAAAAAGTCAATTACAAAATTGTAGAGCGACTTCGATTTAGTACGAAAAGACACATTGAATGCAATAATGCTGAGAACAAAACTTGTAAAATGCGCAGTTGTTTGCTCGCATTTTCGGAAATTTTGACGTCATATGACACGAATAAAAGAAGAAAATGTTATTTTTCGGGCAAAAAATGACCCCATTATACTTTTTGTTGTGGAAATAACACAAACAGCAGGTGTATGGACCTTTCCGACAACATTGCTGGACGTTGCTTATGCTTGCGCACCAACTATTTGCTAAAACGTGTGCAAAGTGAAATTTAAACAAGGATTCAAATCTGCATTGCAGATGACGGAGAGCACTTTGAACACCGAAAATAAAGGTATATTGTGATAACTAATTGTTTTTTCTCGTTTTAACCCGTTTAGAGACGTCACAGTTTCGGAAATCGAGAACAAACAAATGTGAATTTAAAGCGTTCATTTCTTCGTATTAATGTGTATACGGTATTTTCTTGTACTAAATCGAAGACGCTCTACAATTTGGTAAATGACCTTTTCTCCGTATTTTGTACTGTTTTCGAGATAGGACCGCTAATACCAAAAATTGCCGATAGATGGCGTTGTAGGTTGTCTCAACGCGTAGCGCATATCCTTTTTACTACACCTAGACACCAACTTTATGGCCTAAGCTGTCACCGTTTAGAAGTTGAGGGATGGTGTAACGGATATAAGTGAGAACCTTGTATATAAAACTCAATGTATGTATGTTTGTTCCAGCATCACTTCCGAACGGCTAAAGGGATTTCGATGAAATTTGGTACACATGTTCCTCATTAACCCACTTGAAGTATAGTAGAGGTAAATAAGCCTTAACACAGTTCCTCAGGGTAGGGCGGTGCAAAGTCTCCAAAATGCATGTAACAAATAGGTCGATGACTCGCTTGGCGATTTCGGCGACTTGGGCGATTTTGATGAAATTTAATACCAGATTTGGCGCCAAGAAAATATCGCTAAAGGTATATTTATCGTTACAAACAGTATTGTAATACACAGGTTTCACTGTATTGTATTTGTTTATTTGAAATTTATTTTACGCAAATGATAGACAAAAATATAGTTGTTGGTATTATTGAACTAATTGATTTTTTTTTTGAAATAAAAATTTTATGAAAATGAATATTTGGTCGACTGTCCTACTAATTTATAACTTGAATTGATAAAATTTAAATTTCGATTGCTACGGAGACCGACAAGAGGAAGATATGAATTTTCTGATTTACTATACGTCCTAAAGTGAAATTAATCTTTATTTTAAGGGAACTGAGATTCTTCGTACTATTGAAATGTAGATGCTTCAATTATATCCTCATAAAATAGGGTACAATTAACCGATTCCGGAAATAAATATCATAGATTCGAAAAATTTCGAAAGCTCATAACTTAAGATTTAAAAATGTAATGAAAAGGATACAATATAATGAAATATCTATTATTTTGTAATTAAATATAAGGTTTTTGCATTATTCTCAAAACAAGTTTTTTAAAATTAGGAGCGCATGTATGAAATTCTTTTCATTGTTTAGATATTGAATTTTATATTAAGACATATCTGTAAGCATTACGCATTTCCGAAATTATTTTACTTATTTCTGTTCTTACGCTTCTGTTTGACATTTACAATGTAATTAGAAGACCCTTTCTTTACTATAGCTAACCCTTTAATAGCGGGTGTGGTTTATAAACCATATATATATATATAACAAAGTACTCGCAGTTTTTTTACTTTCTCGTATACGAAGTATACAAAGAGAAAGTATTGTAATCGTCAAAAAATTCGAACTCGAGATTTTGGCGAATCTCCACGTTTTAGACCTCCCTGAGTCCGAAAAACACAATTTGGGAATTATGTCTGTCTGTCTGTCTGTGTGTCCGTCTGTGAACACGATAACTCGAAAACTATTAGAGCTACGGGGATGAAATTTGGTATGTGGTCTTTACACATAATTTGTAGGTTTCTATCAAATTTTGGACAAAATCCGTCAACGGGATGTCTGTCTGTCTGTATGTCCGAAGTCATGCGAACATTATAACTCAAACACTTGAATAGCTAGATGGATAAAATTTGGTACACAGTTTTTATCGTCATGAATGTAGGTCCGTAAAAAATTTTGGGCCAAATCCGTCAAAGGGTTGACTGTCTGTCGGTCTGTATAATCGCATACTTGTTCACTTTTGAAACGAACTCCATACCAAGCGGGAGGATTACGTCAGTTTGTCCATGAGACGGAGTTTGTGATAGATGTTTTATCTCCTGTCTTGTTTTCGCTCGCTCGTATAATAGCGTATCTTGCTGGAGTGTGATGGAAAATAAATAATGCTAAGTTTTAATACATAGGCATCTCTTTTTATATGATTCTTCACTTAAATATTTTACCATCACTATAATCTGCAATGAAAAACCTTCTGATATTCGTTGCATTCTGGATTACAGTAGGTTCGATTTTTTTTATCCACGCAAGGGGAGGGGAAATGACAAATTTTTTAGCAGTATACGAGAAAGTTTAGGGGAGGCCACTCCCACTGGTTTTTATTAATTTTCCTTTTCCTCTCCATCACAAGGTTTTGATAAGAAAATTACCGGGAAACGCCGCATAATCTGCTAGTGTTTTATATAAGCGCCAGAAATTTCCAATTACCACGGAATGTATTCAACCATTCGTGGTCATCTCTGGAACAAACTTGGACTTGTTTCTTCAGCAACCTATAGATTTAAGGAACTCACAAGCAAAGTCTTTGAAAATAAGCAGAACCTTCATATTTTCCTCCAGACCTGAAGTTTTTGACATTTTTTAATTTGAGCCTTTTGTGAATACTGGGATGATAGCGTTTGCAGCTAAAAATCCCCAAAAAACCCCTCAAATCAATCAAAGCGCGGAATTTCCGATTATTTTCAAATAACACACGAAAAGAAGTTGTTAAAACTCCACACTGTTAAGTACTATTTTTGAAAACATCTGCTCATCTAATTTATAATCTTAGTCAGATAAGATCAGTTCTAAATATTTTCACATTGTTTCGTCCATCAGTTTAGCATTAGTTTCGTTTTATAATTCTCTAACTATAGTATATAATATTGTTTTCTGTTTGCATAGACCATGTCTAATTTAAGCTATATTGATGTTTTTTAAATTTATCAAATTATTAACCAATTTTACTTAAATTATTCATTGGATTATTTTTTATTTTTCTAACTTATTAATGAATACAAGCACCAGTGTGTTGAGAAAACCTCAATGCCCAGCATAATGTAGGCTTAAAAGCTTCCCTTCGAATTTTTGCAGTCCATTTTTAAACTCTGAAGAACGCTTTCTTAAGACAACCGTCTTTTTCTTTTTCATTATTACAGCAGAAAATCATGCATTTTTTAAATACTTAAATGTTGGCGATGGATGGAAACACAGCATAATAATTCAGCGTAGGATGTTAAATGACTGGCTTGTGATACAACGTTTTATTTGGTATGTTTGTTGTGTGACTTCAGTCGCCTGATTCGACTTCGCTGATAGTAAAGATTTTATAAAATAAATCCTCTTGATGCAGAGGCGTTTACTTTTACATATAAACGTAATTTTTGGTGAAAATAAGCTTGTCACAGGATATTACTAATATAATAGCCCAGATCTGTCTCTCGGTAACGATCTGACGTCACAAACAATAAAACTCGCGCCATAGCACTGCAAGACGTTAGACAGCATTATTTGATTGTTAGAGAACCTAAATTTAAGTAATTTTAAATTTAAAAGAGTAATTGTCGTTCTAATTTCAAATTGAATAGCTCTAAAATAGTGAAATAAAATTTTCTATCGATTGATATAAAATTTATCTCGCTTTGATCAATAGTTCCCGAGAAATTTTAAAATATATTAATCATATATTTCAAATTAATTTCCGTTTTTAATAGAAAGTAGTAAATTACGTCAGTGGTATATCATGCGCGTGATATAGTTTGGACGCCACGATGCATCTGATTATTTATTGCAATCGTGATGATATAATTTGATAATATTTTTTGGCAACGTTTGACAAGCAGAGAAGTGTTTTATTTTGATTAGAATTTCGAAAATTTCCTTTGAAATTTTAACTTTTAATTTACGTTTGATAAGTTGAGAATTTCATGGTTATTGAATTATAATAAATATGTTTAATATATGTTTAATATATTTGAATTATAATAAATATGAAAAATACTTCACACGGAATGTTGTGTACCAAGAGATTTTTTGAATAAAGAAGTATGTAAATAAAAATATATTTCCTGTCATAAAACATATCTTTATTTTATTTGTTTTCAACCAATGTTAAACATTTCTCTCGCATATATATCTATTTAAACACGTCAAATTTGACGGGAAATCTCTCGAATGATGAGGCAATTTTCACCCTTCATACCATGACGGCTGATTTTCTAGTATATATATATAAAGTTAAGTTTACTGTATTGTTTCTTTGAAGTCAACCTAGCTTATCATTTTAACATAATGAGATATAGTTGATTAAATTGATCTTCTCGGAGGGGCAAACAATAGTTTTGCTATTTTCCAGTTCTTAAATAATGTTGTCAAAAAATATGGAGTGCCTCATTATGTTTGCCATTTATAGAACTATGAAATGTTTTGAATATAATTTTGCTACTACCATTAGAAATATGAATCATAATTGAAAATGTATGGAGATCTAAACTGTGATTGTTTATACCCTAATATTACTCTCCGGAATTTTAAACATTAAGAATTCTAAAATCATTTTTAATGGATTGTTCTGAAGGGGGAAAATTGATTGTGAATATTTTGATTATAATTGGTTAATTATTTTAATTTTTTTATCAATTTCTTTGTGACTTTTGGAAAGTGGTCCTAATGGTGAAAGATACAGTTTTTATGAATGGAAGATTCATGTCCAACTGCAGATGTTCTTTTCTCGAACAAATACCGAAATCCGAAATTCAATAAAAATGGAATAAAAAAAAATGTTTTAATTTTTTCTGTTTACTTATGCACCTTTTAATGTAGCCCAGAATTTAATATTTAACCTGTGTCAGCAAATAATTTTGTACAAGAATGCGAATTTTATTTAATTAGGCATCCCGAATAATAATTTTTAGAGCCGATAAATGACGTAATAAATATGTTTTTTCAACAAGAAAAATAAACATCACGATTTAAAAGTGATAATTTTAATTCAAAATTCGCAATCCGATGTAATTACAGAAAATCCAAGCAGTGTGGCGATAAATAAATTTTTAACTGCTTTCCTCCCTTGCCTCTGCGACTTCTCCAAATCTCGCTCACAAGTATCGGCTCTCAATTTGTGGACGGCTCCCTGGACGGATCAACCTTTATTCACGAGGCAACAATAAAAAGGGGAAGGAAAAAAAGAAGAGGACCCCTATCTGGCCGAACCTAAATGCGGGCTCTGTGTTATACCGAGTTCTGTTTGCTCTCACAGCCATCCCGGTCCCTCGACAACGACATTCAGCCTGACGTATGGCTCCGGGACGATGTTCTCTTTCAGATAGCATTTCCCTGCCTCACCCCCTCTTCCAAGAGATATAAAGCATATACACCACCTAAAATGCCCCCTCCCCTCATTCTCGGATTGAAGACAAAACTGGAAGGCCCGGCCTGCTGAGTTGTCTTGTCGGGGGGTCTCCGCTGCTGTGTGGCCAAAGTCAACAAGGGGTAAACCCTAATCCTGTCCGTCATAGAGCAATGGTCTGTGTGATAGAATGCCGAGGCAGAGTGTGTACAGAGTTTTATTGACAGTGGTAGCTTCTGAGGGATTCCGGCATGGAAGTGCCAATGGTAACTCGGCCATCCGAAATGATACCAAAGGATTTGAAGAACCTGGAAGGTTTCGAAATGATGTTGGGTTGTAAATACGGGTTAACTTCTGATAAAAA
>BGPR01000448.1:37416-80462 GCA_013235015.1 Araneus ventricosus
GGCCATCCGAAATGATGCCAAAGGATTTGAAGAATCTGGAAGGTTTCGAAATGATGTTGGATTGTAAATACGGGTTAACTTCTGATAAAAATGTTAGAATGGCCAGAAGTTCTCTATGCGAACATGAAATGTTGCAAACATTTTAATATTTAAAAACGGTTAAGGTAATAAAAAAAAACTGTTATAAATATTTTAATAACTAAATCGGTTAGGTCTTCAGGCTAAGTTGCATTTCCGAAATACCAGCTCCCACCTGAGTGATCATTCTCGAGAAATTTTAAATTATATTAATCAAATATTTCAAATTAATTTCCGTTATTTTAATAGAAAATAGTAAGTCATGTGAGTGGTATATCATTCGCGTGATATAGTTTGGACGCCACGATGCATCTGATTATTTATTGCAATCGTGATGATATAATTTGATAATATTTTTTGGCAACGTTTGAAAAGCAGAGAAGTGCTTTGTTTTGATTAGAATTTCAAAAAAGAATTCCTTCGAAATTTTAAATTTTGACTTACGTTTGACAAGCTGAGAATTTCATGGTCACTGAATTATTTTGTACATATTTTGTATATATTTTTTACTATAATTTAATACTTTGCAATCATGAATTAGTTTATTATATTTTTGACAATGAATACCGACGAAGAACCCATCGCAAAAAGACGGAGGTTGACAAAGGAAAAGAAAGCAAGATGGGTTAGCGATGTATATATATATATATATATACATCAAATGTGACGGAAATCTCTCGAACGAAGGGGCAATTTGCACCCGTCATACCATGACGGGTGATTTTCTAGTAATTATAATAATATTTTTGCGCAGTTGAGTTCAGCTTCTAATTAAATCACTATGGGCGCATATTATATTATTGGGCTTAGCTATATACCTTTTCGTAGCTTATGTAAAAAATACTGGTGTTCAAATTATTCACATCAGGAGTTTAATTCGTAGATTTCAATCATAGAATTTAAAATTTGTTAAAATGTTGCATCAGTTCGTCGCAAAACATGATAATCCAGCTGTAATTAGAGTTATTAAAGTTATTTTATAATAAATAGCTAAAAAATTATAGTTATTTGGTTTATTAAAGTTGAATAAATAAAAGAAACGAAATAACAAAGAGAAAAACGAAGGTGTGGGCAGAAGGAAATTGGTTGTTCGTACGGAGATGGAAATGGGATACGAGTAAGTTCAACATCACCTTTTATTTCTTTCCGATACCGATAGATGGCAGTTAGATCTCATTTCCTGACTTGAGTCTTGCATTCAGTGATTTTCTATTGATTCAGCTTTCTGAATAATAATAATAATAAAAGGAAACTTAAGGTAAACGAAAAATCAAAAATAAATAAATAAAAATACCAGGCAGTCTCATGAGTAGGATGATAAATAATTTTTATGAATAAATTTTTCAAATCGGTGAAAATGAATTTCTAAAAGCGTTCTATGAAGTTCATGAGAGTGATAAAAGTTGAGATAAAAAAATAATTTTGATAATTTATTTTCAGTTTGCTGATATTGTTATCTAATAAATTATTTACTTTACACAGTATTTTATTCTGCAATTAAAAAAAATGACAGAACAGGATTTTAAAAATTCACTGCCATATTGAGTTCTACGCTAAACTAATTTTCAAAAATTAAATATATGAAGTAACTTCAAAAAAGGCATAATTAGAGAATTATTTATATTCCTTTGACTTAATTTATTTCCAAAAATTCAATGTCATTCGCAATTTTCGGTATGGTTTTTATAATTCTGAAAAAAATTTTATAATTGAAAACGACCCTTTTCAAAGAAATGGAGCAGACTTGGAAAAGAGTTGTTTTCTGTTTTTAAATTTTTTTTTTTTGTTCGGTGTCAATAACATAGCTAAATTTAGTCTCTTTTTTTAAAAAAATATTGATTTATTTTAATAAGATGGCGAGAAATTTTCTTTTAGAAGAAATTAATGAATTAAAGATATGTGGAAAATAGGCACAGAAACAGATCTCTCTTTGATCAAAAATCTTTCTTCGACTAATTAAAAATCTTGCTTATGCGAAAAAAGTAAAATTATTTTGCATTGTATAAAATATATTTGAAATCTTATTAGCAAATGTTATATATTTTACATTTAATCAATTCAAAATATCTTAAATTTAAATTAAATTCCCAACATCTGAAAATTTTATTCAGTATTTCATGAACAGATATCTGATCGTATTTTTTGATTTTCTGCAAACGGAACGTTAAGAATTAAGAATTTGCGCTATCATGGAATATATTTTACTGTATTCGTAGAATCGCCCCCCCCCCCTGGATTCGCCACTGGATCAAATTATTTCTTTAGAAATCATATTACCTGTTGCTCTAGTTCAAAAACATTCTCTATTTTTTATTGTATTCGTACAAAGTAAAATGATTGCAAGTTTTCCTAAACATATTTTCATTCAGTATGCAACATTTGTAGTTAAGCATTATTGAGTATGTTAATAAATTTGGCAGAAGGTCATGTTAATTTTATCTTCTATTTCTTTACTGTATTTGCTAAAGAAGACTTTCTGAAGTTTTTCATATTTAAGAAAGGTTTTTCCCTACATTATTTCAATTATTGGATAAATTCAGGCCATAGAGAGAATATTATTTGACTATTAAGTCATTCCCTTGACAGAAAATTTATCCATATTAGAACTCCGATGGCGAGTGGCACTTTGAAAATGTTAGCCTTTCGGCTTGTCTTCCATTTTTTCCCCATTTTATTTGTTTAATCTTAATGCGTTATAATTTTTATTGAAGCATAATTTTTGTTGTTTGATTATTTCTTAATTGGTTAGTTGATTATAGACAATGTTGTTGATGTAATCACTGGATGCTGCTGCGTTGCGCGCAAAAGGTATATTGTTATCACTATTGTTTACTTCTTCTGTTTCTTCGGTATTTTCTTTTTTGTAATTAAATATCTTAATAGATGGCGTTGAATATCTAACAAGAAAAAAAAGGGATGAATATCTAAAATATAAAAACTAATAGAAGCAATTTAATTAGTGTGCGCAAGTGCATCATCATCCAAGAAAAAATTGCGAAGTACAAAATAAATAAAATACTAATAAAGGGAATTAAAATTGTGAATTTTTGAATCTGCATGGATATTTGGCCTCTGATGAGATCATCCACCAGATTCTTACTTCTTATCGTTGTCTGCTATTATTTTTAACTGCTCCACAATTTGAATTCCCTTTATTAGTATTTTATTTATTAATAGATGGCGCTGAGTCTGTGTTCTGGGTTTCTCTTAAGAGGAATTGGCAACAAACGTTTGTTAAAATAAGGTCGAACATGATCCGCATTTTTATATATCTTTCAAAGTGTCCTTTTAAGGTATCCGAACACGTTCGAAAATCGATTTTCGACCAAAATTCCATTTTTTTAATTTTTGATGTTTTCGATAGTTCATTCATTTACCTTTCTAAAACATATTTACTTTTGTCGGTACGTTAATTAGAAGATGAGATATTAATTGTTTTATAACAAACCGAAAACCGGAAGTGGGCGTTTAATTAGCCGAAAGTTGTCATTTAAAGGGATAGAAACCTGTCAAAAATTCTTTTAAACTCCTTTTTTGCAAGCTAATATGATGTCAGTATATTTTTAGGTATTTTTTTTAATGTTTAGATACATAATTTGAGAGCGTGGAAAAACTAAAATTTGATTTTTCTCAAAATTAGATTTTATGCATATTTTTCAAACTTCAGACATGATAACTCAAGATATTATCATTCTATTGTTCTGAAATTTTGTGAACACTTTCTTCAAATGTTTCTCTAGTGAATGTACTAGATTAATGTATATTGTAACAATATTTTTTAAATTATGGTCTTTTATTTGAAAAATGACATAGAAAATTTTCTGAAAATCTTATAATGATTGTTCGATTAGCTCTAAATTTTTTATTTATCCAAAGAATGTTAAGATTCTAGTACAAGCACTAGTCCATAGTATGTAGTTTATTTTAGTATTAGTTTTATTTGAATTATTGCAAAAGTTTGACCTGTAGCATGTTTGAAGTTTTGGGAAATTTCCTCTAAAAAGCAGCAGAAATTCAAGAATTTTGTAAATTTATAATAATTTATACTCAAAAATCATACGCTAATATTAATCTTTATTAAATTCGAATCTAAAAAACATATTTTGGTGTTTCTATTTCACAATTTAAGAAAAAAGTGCTCCGAACGTGTTCGGATACCTTAAATCTAGGTCTCTAAACAATCTCAATTTTAAAGGAACACAGAGAATTGTGCAACATTTGGTTCGAATAAAACACGCATACATTTGTTAATAGTAGAATAGAGATTAAACAATTATGAAGAAATATTTAGCAATTTTTGCTATATTTCTTAACAAACGTGTATAATTATTGAGGTAGAAAATACTATCATTGAAAGTATCAACGAGTTGCCAGCAAAAACTAAAAATTAAGGAAGTTAATTATAACTTTTAAAATGTGACAGGGCTTTTTAAATCTAGGTCTCTAAACAATCTCAATTTTAAAGGAACACAGAGAATTGTGCAACATTTGGTTCGAATAAAACACGCAGCATTTAATGCATTTGTTAACAGTAGAATAGAGATTAAACAATTATGAAGAAATATTTAGCAATTTATTTTGCTGTGTTCTTAATAATAAGCGACATAATTGTGGTGAAAATACTATTATTGAAAGTATCAACGAGTTGCCAGCAAAAACTAAAAATTAAGGAAGTTAATTATAACTTTTAAAATGTGACAGGGCTTTTTAAATCTAGGTCTCTAAACAATCTCAATTTTAAAGGAACACAGAGAATTGTGCAACATTTGGTTCGAATAAAACACGCAGCATTTAATGCATTTGTTAACAGTAGAATAGAGATTAAACAATTATGAAGAAATATTGTAATTTATTTTGCTGTATTCTAAATAACAAGCTAAATTGTGTTGAAAATACTATTAGTGAAGAAAGTATCAACGAGTTGCCAGCAAAACTAAAATTAAAGTTAATTATAACTTTTAAAATGTGAAGGAGCTTTTTTAAATCTAGGTCTCTAAACAATCTCAATTTTAAAGGAACACAAGAATTGTGCAACATTGGTTCAATCAAAACACGCAGCATTTAATGCATTTGTTAACAGTAGAATAGAGATTAAACAATTATGAAGAAATATTTAGCAATTTATTTTGCTGTGTTCTAAATAACAAGCTACATAATTGTGTTGAAAATACTATTAGTGAAAGTATCAACGAGTTGCCAGCAAAAACTAAAAAATAAGGAAGTTAATTATAACTTTTAAAATGTGACAAGGCTTTCAACAGAAAAAAACAAAACAAAATTTTAATATTTCTTTTTAAAATCGAACTAATGCATTCGCCATACCCTAATTTAAATCAAATTAATATCTTTGAAGTGGCATTGAAAAGAATGCTGTTATGTAGAAGTGCTAAAAATTTAGTGGTAAAATATAATGATATTATTTCATTATATTTTTATGGTAGTTTTGTATTATAAAAAATGAGAATTTCATGACCTTTTCTTATTCATTCAACAAATTTCTGATTATATACCCTAAGACGGTAAAAGAAAATGTGCATTTTTCCCATCCATAAATTTATTGTTAAATTTAGTGTTTCTAGCATACACTAAAGAAAATATAGTTGGGAAATTAATTATTATTTGATTTAATAATTTATTAAAATTTAATAACTATTATATATTAATATTAAAATTTAATAATTATTATACATTAATATTAAAATTTAATAATTATTATACATTAATATTAAAATTTAATAATTATTATATATTAATATTAAAATTTAATAATTATTATACATGTATAAAATTTAATAATTATTATACATTAATATTAAAATTTAATAGTATTATTATGTATATAATATTAAATTAATAATTATTATACATTAATATTAAGAATTTAATAATTATTATATATTAATATTAAAATTTAATAATTTATAATTAATAGTGTATATATTATATTATTATTAAATTTAATAATTATTATATATTAATATTAAAAATTAATAATTATTATACATTAGCCTTATTATTATTTGATTTAATAATTCTTTCATAATCAATAATTTAATCAAAATGTAAAAAAAGATTGATTTTTTTTTACATTTTTGAGAAAGCGCAAAATATTCTGAACGTTGCAAAATCATGAAAAATAAATAAATAAATAAAAAATAAAAACTGTCCTGCAAATTTTGTAATGTCAAATTTTTGCCGAAATGCGTATAATTAAAAAGAAAAGAGGAAGAAAAAAAACCACTGAAAGAGTATGTTTTTCCAGATGAACGCCATTAGTTTAATTATTTCTAGAATTATCGAAATCTAGAAAAACGATTAATGGAAAAACTAGGAAACGAATTAACATTAACGTGAAAGGACGTTTACAAAATTAAGAGCTCAACAGAAAGAAAATATATCGTACGAAGTCATACCTACACAAATTCGGATAGATTATTTTACTCTCATTCAAAGGATTCAGTGGTTGTGGTTGAAAATTTAATTGCAACAATACAATAGCATTTTTAATGATTAAGAATTTTAGAAATAATATTTTTAAAAATAATTTGCAAAAATTGTTTCTAAGCATATATTTTCCCAATTTCTTCTTCATCAGATGCTATTTCCTTTAAAATAATCCATAAAAATTTCCAGAAGGCGAAGGTTCTCACATTAGCTTAATTTTCATTCTTGAAACATTTTTGTTTTGAATCTTTTAAAGCGTAATTATAACGAATTAAAATTATCTTTATCGTATTTCAAATCACACTGGAAATTTTCAGGTATTTTGATTCACACTAAAAATAGCTAAAATGTCCTTTTGGCATTGAAAAAAAATCAGGAAGTAAATGGGTTTCCTGTAAAGGTACAATGTCCAGATTGTTGGGTGAAGGATCCTTCGGCCAAATGGCTTACTAAATAAATGGCCTTTCCAGCAAAAGAAATATCAAAGCAATCTTTAAATGAAAATTAATTGTGCAAAGTTCCTTAAAAAACTACGTCTTGCTCCCAAAGGAGGCACTCAGAGGAATATTTCAAAAACCCTTCAGATTATTGACCTGCACAAACTTGATCTTCGAAACCAGCCCTGAGCTTGATGAGAAAACTTACGAAACCTCATTCATAAAATTGATCTTCGAAACCAGCCCTGAGCGATGTAGAAAACTTACGAACCTCATTCACAAACTTGATCTTGAAACCAGCCCTGAGCAGTTAGAAAGAACACGGAAACCTCATTCACAAACTTGATCTTAGGAAACCAGCTGACTAATAGAAAACTACGGAAACCTCATTCACATAGACTTGATCTTCAGAACCAGCCTAGAGGCTGAGAGAAAACTTACGAAAACTCATTCACAAACTTGATCTTCGAAACCAGCCCTAGGCTTGTGACAATGACTCTCATTCACAAACTTGATCTTCAGAAACCAGCTGAGGCTTGTTAAGAAAACTTACAAACCTCATTCCACATACGATCTTCAGAAACAGCCCTGAGCTGACGTGAGTAAACTTACGAAACCTCATCACAAACTTGATCTTCAGAAACCAGCCCTGGCTTGATAGAAAGAACTTACGAGAAACCTCATTCCACAACTTGTTTCAGAAACCCATCCTAGTTCAGTAGGAGAATATTTGAAATTTTTTCACTATATTGGACACATACTTTCCTGCTGCAGGTCTAAAATGATTTGAAGTTAATCCTGCATTCCAGTGAAATCTGTAACTACATTCTCCATGAATTCAGGCCCAAACGCCTAGAAGTCACATGACCGGTCTCCCATATGAGATAAGGACCCACTGTGGAGCAGCTTCGATTTTGGATCTTTCAATTTATTTTGGCAATATAATTCCACTTTCCTCAAAACAGTCCTTCCAATGTGCATCGCCGTTCCTTCTCTCTGGCAAATTTATGATTCTTCCAAAAGCGTAGCTGGAATATTTCAAAGAGTCAGGGTTCTGTTTGTTTTATCTCTAAAATATTTCAATTTCTAAAATGTACACAATTTTTACGATCAAAATTCTGAATTTAGACACAAAGTATTTCCTCTTCAAAACTGTAAAGTTGTTTCAATACAAGGGAATTTTCTTCTTGCAGGAAGATTGCGCAGTTTCTTTATCGAGTAGAGGCAAGTTCAATTCTCTTTTTTTGCATCCATGGTAGTTTGGAAATGGGTGATGGGTCAAGTTATATTCGATTCACAGACGATCCGGGGGAGGGTACTGGAAGGCTGTTTTTCATGATCAAAATTCTGGATATTTAACAAAAATTCCCTTCAAAACCTTAAAAAGTTGTTTTTCACTACAAGGAATCTCTTTTCAGGGAAGTTGCAGTTCCTTTATCGTAGGCAGATTTGATTCTCTTTTTCTAGCTTGGTGGATTGGAAATGGTGGTGGAGTGCAAGTTATATTAGGAAGCGAAGTCCGGGGGCTATGGGACTGCAGCTTCCCCTTAGAAGCTAAACAGACGTTTTTTATTTTATTTAAAGACCTGTAACTGTTTGTTCTTAATCTCCTTTTTTTCCAAAAAATAAATGAATAAATAAATAAAAAAGAAAACGTGACAACATTTCTTCCTGGCTTGACAGACTCGAAAATATCCCCACTTTTGTATTCATTCCACTCGAAAACACTTTTTGGCTAATTATTTCATTCTGTTTTTATTAATTTTTTTCGAAAGTATTGTACTGTTCTTTATGATTCTTATTGTCAAGTGAGTAAAGTCTATAAAGTTAAAGTGTTTTGGTTTACATAAGCCATGAGGCCTTCGACATTTGTCACGACGATACAATCTTGACCTCAGCCCCCCTCTCGACCCCTCCGGATTCATACTGATGTTGCATATCTTGAAACGATTATCAGTTTAGCAGTCAAGAATTTATTTGTTTACTCGCCATTCTCGCCATACAGTCACATGTAAACAGAACGAATACTTATCCTCAACAATCCTTAGTGTGAGATCTGATAGAGGTATTACAATCCTATTAAGATGTTTTCAGAAAAGTTTATTAAGCATTTATAATTAGACATATTAGTTCTTACAATATTTCCCATTATGAAAAGAGGGACTGCCGGATCAGAATTCGTCCACATTCATTGAACCACAGTTCAAAATTGCCAGGTCCGTCCTTAAATAGTCGTTATGTAGTTTCAAAACGGAACGTTAATGGAATTAAACTACTATTGAGTAAAACCAATCGACGTAGATTAGAAGGAGTTTTGTCATGTTGAGTAAAACCAATAGACGTAGATTAGAAGGATTTGTCATGCTGAGTGAAACCAATCGACGTAGATTAGAAGGAGTTTTGTCATGTTGAGTGAAACCAATAGACGTAGATTAGAAGGAGTTTTGTCGTGAGTAAAACCATAGACGTGATAGAAGGAGTTTTGTCATGTTGATGAAACATCGACGTAGATTAGAAGGAATTTGTCATGCTGAATGAAACCAATAGACGTAGAATTAGAAAGGAGTTTTGTCATGTTGATGAAACCAATAGACGTAATTATAAGGAGATCATGCTGAGTGAAACCAATAGACGTAGATTAGAAGGAGTTTTGTCATGTTGAGTAAAACCAATCGACGATGGAATTAGAGAGTTTTGTCATGTTGAAGTGAAACCAATAGCGTAGATTAGAAGGTTTTGTCATGTTAGGTAAACCATCGACGTAGATTAGAAGGAGATTTGTCATGCTGAGTGAAACCAATAGACGTAGATTAGAAGGAGTTTTGTCATGTTGAGTAAAACCAATAGACGTAGATTAGAAGGAGTTTTGTCATGTTGAGTGAAACCAATAGTGAGATTAGAAAGGAGTTTTGTCTTGCGTGTAATAACTAGATTAGAAGGAGTTTTGTCATATTGAGTAAACCCAATAGACGTAGATTAGAAGGAGATTTGTCATATTGAGTAAAACCAATAGTCGTAGACTAGAAGGAGATTTGTCATATTGAGTAAAACCAATTCGTTATCTTTTTGGAAGTATATTTTAAATGCATATGCTAGTATAATAAAAGTTGTCTTCTTAAATCAATCAAAACCTTAAAAAGTAAATTTAGTTTATAATCTAAATATTTATTTAAATTTAATCTAAATGTAGTCTAGTATTATGCATCTAAATTTTTCCGTAAATTAAAAAAAAAATTCTGAACACTTTCATGAGGCATACAATTTTCCTCGTTCAATTTATTATTTCTTTTGCTTTTCTCTCATGCTGAGCTACAATGGCGTTTGTCTATGCGCTGTACAATGAAAAATGTTGGCATGTCAATCAAGCTCTTTTGAAACTTACAAGGTTTTTCCATTTAAAGGCCTTTCTGAACAAATGATCAAAGTTATCCGAAATGTCGGAAGGCTGACGAAGCTGTCTGGATGAAACTGAAATTACTGTTCTCCGAATAACACTTTAAAGAACCAGAGGGAGTTGTCTCCCTAAACTTTCTCGTATACTTCCCCAAAAAGGTGCTGTTTCCCCTCCCCCCGCGTGGATAAAAGAATTCGAATCTACCGTAACCCAGAATCCAATGACTATCAGAAGGGTTTTCATTGTAGATTATAGTGATTGTAAAATATTTCGGAGAATCAAATTCAAAGAGATGCGTACCGATTAAAACGCATCTATCACACACTTCCACTCTTGCCGGCTCAAGGACAAAGTGACTTAATTCGCTCAATAGCTTCCGCGTGCACAGAGATTGCCACCAGTGCGCATGCGCATGGAAAATCGGATTAGAATAATTAATTATGCAGTTCGAACGCCTTTTTTAAACCGATTGACACAAAATTTGGACACAAATCTACAATTCAGGTAAAAAAGCCACATACCAGATTTCATTTATCTAAGTAATTTTGTTAAGAAGTTATTGCGATTAAAAATACGCGATTATACAGACCGACAGACAATCACCCCTTCGACGGATTTGGTTCAAAATTTGATACGGACCTACATTCATGATAATAAAACTGTGTACCAAATTTTATCCATCTAGCTATTCAAGTTTTTGAGTTATAGTGTTCACATGACTGCGGACAGACAGACTTCCCGTAGACGGAGTTTTGTCCAAACTTTGATAGAAACTTACAAATAATGTGTAAAGATCACATACCAAATTTCATCCCTGTCTTTCTAATAGTTTTCGAGTTATTGTGTTCACAGACACACATAATTCCAAAATTGTGTTTTTCGGACTCGAGGAGGTCTAAAACGTGGAGATTCGTCAAAATCTCGAGTTCGAATTTTTTGACGATTACAATACTTTCTCTTTGTATACTTCCTATACGAGAAGGTAAAAACGGGATTTTTAGACACAGGTATTCCATGAAGATTCATTAAAATGTCAAGTCAAATTTCGATGAATCGTCACGAGGACTTTAATTCGCATCTGAGAAAGTAATATTGCACCACAAATCTAGAACACATGAATATGAATTGTTTTAATGAAAGCTGAATTCCGTTAAATATGATTTAGCTGACGGTATAAATATAATATCAGAGAGATGCAGTAAAATTTGGTCAATGACCTTAAAGCAACGTCTGGAAATGCTGCTTTGTTGCATCTTAGATTGAAATCAAGAATTCACTAGATGCATATTAAAATTGCGATAAATTCTTTTGGTTCTTTCCTCTTTCTTTCTTTTTCTCTGACTTGAAGAATAAAGCTTTTGATGAAAAGAACGATAACGCAACGGAGAGAAGAAACGGTAGAACACTTCCAGAATCTACAATTAATTTAGAGTAAAGCTGTTGCATTATAATTAAATGTTACAAAATGGGGGAAAAACCTGAAACATTCTGAAATATCATAGAATGTCAAGTTGGAGTCATTGACGTAACAACGTAGAAAATTTATCTGATAAATATGAAACTTGAAATTTTCTCTTCTTTGTGTTAATTATTGGAACAGTTGCTTGAAATGTAGAAATTATTTGAATGAAACATTACGATTTATTTTTTATATATGAAAACTTTCCATGCAATATGCTACATTGGAAATTCTGTAACTTTTTTTTAAAGATTTTATAAGAAAACTGTTTTTATGGCAGTAGAAAAATAGAAATAAAGGACTAAAGTCTTGTACGCTATGAAAAAATGATTTTGTACTGAATTCACACTTTTAAAGACTCTTCGATCTAGGCTGATTTCCTTCATCTTAAATAATAATGATCATAAATAAACTTCATTTTCTATTTAATTTTTCTTCGCGCATACTAGCGTTAGGATTACTCCGTTAACCCTAACCCTGCTACTTCGACGTACCTTTTCTCAAAATCTGTTATAGATTCATGTTTTGAAATTTTTTTATACAAGTAAAGTACACCTTTCTCATTATGCTGAAATGATTTTTTTTAAAAATTCAAAAAATTATTTTTTTACAAATTTTTTTGTGTCAAAACAAAAAATGTGAAATTGCCCATTTCGATGTACCTTTTCTCAAAATCTGTTTTAGATACATATTTGAAACTTTTTATACAAGTAAAGCACACCTATCTCATTATACTGAAATGAGATTTTTTGAAAAAACTCAAAACTTTATTTTTTACAATTTTTTTGTTTCAAAATAGGTTAAAATTTCACTATGTCTAATTAAATATTGTGTAAATTTATAAAATTTAAAAATTAACCAAAAGCTCATTTCAATATAATGAGAAAGGTGTACTTTACTTCTATAAAATATTTCAAATATGTATCTATAACAGATTTTGAGCAAAAGTACTCGAAGTGGCCAATTTAACATTTTTAGTTTTGACACAAAAAAATTTGTGAAAAATAAATTTTTGAAATTAAAAAAAAATCATTTCAGTATAATGAGAAAGATGTACTTTACTTGTTTAAAAAATTTCGAACATGAATCCATAACAGATTTTGAGAAAAGGTACATGGAAGTAACAGGGTTAGGGTTAACGGACTTAGGGTTCCAACTACCCTTAAATCTGTGACCAAGTTTGTAATTTCTTTTATTCATTATGCATTTTTGTGTTTCTCAATATTAATATAAGCACACCTAGCCCTCCATTTACATGATTCCCGCACATATCGAGTAAACTGAACTCACACAGTTCGAATCCACATTTCACTTTGGAAACAGGTAATTAATGAATTTAATTAAGTCATACAAAATTGCATATTGTATTATTTTAGAAAAAATAGAAATCTCAATTTTAAGTTAATATTCAAGCAAGATTGAATGCACTGATTCAAGCTGATTCACTGATTGAAGAGACGGAAAGAAGAGATCTCTTGTAATGAGCGACAGAAAGAGTACGAAAACTGTGTGAATTGCGAAAATGGCTTACAGAAAATGTATAATATTACCCTGATAATCACAAAACTAACTTGGGAAACCATTTATAGGGAATAAATATTTCTGCATGTAGAAAGCAGAAATAATTTTTGCTTAAAATCTGAAAATATTTTCATTTCACTAGAGGAACTAATTCAATGGATTTTTCATTTCAGTAAAACACGATGAGATCAGAAATAATGTAAATAAGTAAATTTATGAAAATGGCGAAATAAGGAGAATTTTCAGATATAATAAGTAATGCAGGAACAGGAAGAATTCAATATCCGTAAAAAAAGCAATGACTATCATCATTTAAGACAACCACTTCCGACTGGAGCCGTTTCCGGATTCCACCTTAATGTTGAAAACCTCATAATCACTTCATCAAAGATCATTAAATGTTTTTATAATGAGTGACCTGAAAATACAAGAATACATTTTAATGAGCTATTAACCATTTTAAGAAGTCATTCACCTATTCAATATATCATCTTTTGATTACTGATCGTTAGAACACAAAAGGTGATTAGTAGTAGCGTAAAAACAGGGGAAGGGAATAGGATATTACTGAGTTAACTTTATTTTTAAAAGTGAAATGCAACTCTGTGGACGAAAAAAGGGCTTTGTTATGAGTGCCATTATGCAGAGGCTCTTCGCACATTTTTTAGACGATTTTAATGGTATTTACAGAACTATTTAACATAATATTTTTGTGTTTTCAAAGTCCAATTTGATAGCCCGTATTCTTAACAATCTTTCTACGTCGTAACTTCCATGACAGTAATGATTTTTGTGGTATCGTCAGAGGAATTTTGTCTCATTCATATTGTGTAGCTTTCCAAAGCCCACAGAGGTTTGTAGTCGACGTTTAGATAATGCGCTTTCTAAAAGTCCAAAAATGGCAAAAACTCATGGGTGATACAGAACTATTTACCAGGAGAGTATAGTCTTAAAACCCATTTCTTGTTCTATTTTTTCCTGTAAATTAGCAATGGATTGTGATATGCTGCTGGTTGCTTTGTTTCGGTGCATTTCCACTGTTTGATGGCATTGTGGTTAAAGAGATGGTATTTTATAGTTTAAGATTGTGGATAAAATATGCTCCTGATAGTATGTGGAGTCAGAGAGACGACGTGGAGAAAGACTATGATCATTATATTGTTTGGCCTTTTTGAGACTCAAATCAATGCTTATAATTTTGTTTACAGTTGATACTGAGCATCATAATGACTTTTCAACAAACTTTTGATTTGGAGGATTTTCTTTCAACATTAAAGATCTCACCTTTGCAATATTCGAAGAACAGCGTTTTTTCCTTGGGTATGCATTTGGAACAATTTTTTCACTTAAAACCAAACTTAGACGATTTTTTTCCGTTCTTATTAACAACTAGCAGTAAGCGCACGGCGTTGCCCGTGGAATCAAGACTTCAACAAAATGGGGGGGGGGGGAATTCCCCCAATGACACGAAAACGTTTTGAAAACAAAATCAAAACAAAAGATACACAGTATTGATTTTCAAGGAATCGGATTGTAATGAAAGCATATGACGTCACCTGCCGCGAAGGAAGGTCACGCACCAGCCAATGAAGTTGCAACAATGCATTCTGGGATGGTCCGGAGAAACTCCCGCTGTTAAATCTCGCTAGCAAAAAAACTGAACTGATCAGGGAAAAATTAATTTAAAAAAAACAAAAAAAAACATATTTTAACCGTTCTTGTTTTAAATCCGACAGAAACGTTCCAGTTATAAGCTGAAAAAAATGAAAATTATAGAGATGTTAGAACGTCAGATGCGAGAATTTGAAGAAATCTTTATTAAAAATTACCATAAATGTGACTATTTTTCAAAAATTTCTCAAAATTCCGTAAATTACGATAGACTTACAAAACAAACTTCATTAGAACGGAAATCGTTTGTTCTTTCCGATGGTGTAACTGTTTTTTATACAATTATTCAAAGCCATGCTATTGAGAAATGAGTGCGAAAAATCACCCAAAACAACACAAAATATTAAAGAAAAAATTTTCTAGATTAAATTTTAAAATTCCGGCTTCGAGATGCATTTATTCAGTCACCATTAAGACTACCTGTGTGCCAAATTTCATGGCTGTAAGTACGATAGATTAGTCTGGATATCGCAGACGCACACAAACATTGCCTTTTATAATTATGGATATAACCTATTGTTTCTTTAGCTATCGAAAAACAATGGCTTTCATAGCGTCTATTAATAACTGAATAAAATTAACTCTTTTCAGAAAGAGCAAAAACGTAGCCTTCCATCCATCGTTCCTTTAAAAGCACCATTTTACATGTAAACGAAACTTTTAGGTAGCATATGGTAACTTAAAACTTCAAAAACGTAACTGTTGTAAAAATAGATTTTTCGAAACAAACGAATTTTTCCTACAGCAAAACGAAATCGTCTAAAAAATGTGCGAACATCCTCTGTACTCCTATTTTACCATTGGTGATTTGATGAATAGAAGAGGTAGGATGAAACACATTATAAAAGAGTTAAAATAATTATACTTATAGTTGAAAAAATATTGCTTTTGGCTTTTAGACATTAAGAATACAGTGCTCAACACAAATCAAATCTGCTCCATTATTATCCACTAATAAAGCACGGATTTCTAGAGGTTAATTTTTCGCGCATATCTTTCACGTGAAAAGTTTGGTGCGCATTTCTCCATAAATATATTTGTTCACTCTACAATTAAATGTATCATGTTATCGTTGATGAATAACTCCCAACTCTTCACAGGGCTTGTCACATGTTTTATTTGTCCTTTTGTTCCAGGTAAGCGCGACACAATATTATAACAACGAATATTCTGCCTAAATTTTGTTTTTTCACTCAATGCCCTCTTTTGATGTGAAGAGGATAGAGGATGCCTCAAAACTACCCCACTTCATCACCGACTCAGATCAATAAAGTTGCAAAATGATACTCCAGGCAAGAGATTTATAAACAAACATTTATTTCACAGTGCAAACATGAAATTGTCGGTTAGATCATTGAAAAACATTTAAACCAAAATGGATCTGCAGAAAGACACATCTCGTATCAAAAAGTTACCATACACTTAGTATACTTGGGCGAGAAGAGGAACCCATTCAGTGAGGAGCCAAAAAGGGCCAAAGGTAAAAGTAGGTGATGATCAACAAGCCGCATGCAACTGCAGATGAGGGAAATCAGTCGAAAGGCTCAAACTCTGTTCAGGCAAGATGGCTATCATCATCTGTTGTACTACCACAGAGGCTCATACCTCACTAAGGTGGGTTGGCTTATGCTGCTTGCATTCTCGGTCTCGGTCTGACGGAAATGGAAAAGGCACTCCTATAAATACTTGGACGAATAGTGCGCGCGCAGAGCTGCACTTTTTTAACATCTTGCATGGAAGAATAAAATACTACCTGCCGGCTCATGGCAAAGTGAGAGATGAAAATGCAAAGGTTCGAGACTGAACAAATGAAAACAATCAAAAGATCACAGATGAAAACAATTCCAAGTTATTCACATCTTCATTTCCAGAATCCCCGTCCTCTTCCGATTCCGTATCATGTTCGCAGAAACTTTCATGATCTGAAAAAAATCTCTTCTCAAACATCCTCAGCTCCATTGTCAAAGTCTGGATCTTCATCAGTTTCAATTTCAGCAAGAAGTTTACGAAAAAGCTCCATATCCTTTTCGTATGGAGTCGGCATTGTGAGAAACATTTAAATACTTCAATTCGCAATAAAAACAACGTGCTGACCGCATCAGCTACGTGAAATAGCTAATCTGTGTTACAAATGGAATGACTCGT
Source organism: Araneus ventricosus (assembly GCA_013235015.1). Lineage (NCBI taxonomy): Eukaryota > Metazoa > Arthropoda > Arachnida > Araneae > Araneidae > Araneus > Araneus ventricosus. The sequence continues at coordinate 54,566 of BGPR01000448.1, forward strand.
GGGGTCATTTAATAACCCCAGTAACTGACAAAACGTGTATTAGGGGACGAAAATTTCTGGAAATACTTTCTAAATACTCAGAAAAGGATGGGGGGGGGCGAAAGAAAGGAATGAACAGGTGGGTAGTTTTCTAGGGATCCGAATTTTCCGAGGTCTTGGGGTCATAAAATGACTCCAGCCCGTCGTCCCGGGTTAAATGTTTTTCTCCGCTATTAATAATCCCCCATTAACTCTTTAATCCCGAGGAGACATTTTTCTAATAGCTCCTTTAAAACCGGGACTTTTTGGGAGGAAACCACATGAATTGGACTCTCCCAATCTGGGGGGCCATTTTCCCCACCCCATCCCTGCTGTAACCTTCCCTTAAGGCGCACTGAAATGGGCTGTGGTTGGCAAGGATAATTGAACCCTCTACCGCTCTTATACCCTAAGCGATCTCAGAACCTCACCTCCTCTCAAAAGAAGCCAACCGCCTCAGACCGCCTTCGTTGGTGTTAAGGGGAAATTTTGTGATCTCGGTGTGAGAGGATTGTGTTCTCATTTAAATGTGGTACATTGTAGATAACGTAATAAACCCGCGAGAGTTTTCTCTCCCCAACTTGAGGTCGCGGTGGCCTAGTGGCAATGTCTGGACTGGAGGGTCGCAGGTTCGAAACCCGATTCCACTGAAGATCCGCCGTGTATGGGGCCTGTTGCACGCCAAATCATACGTAGTGGCCAAACGTCCTCCCGTTGGTGTGGCGCGGAAGTTTGGAGAGGGGATGCCAGCTCAGGCATCCTCCTCGCCATCTGAACGTGGTTCAAAATTACGAGGACCGTCCCCAAATAGCCTTCGTGTTGCTTCAAAACGGGACGTTAATATAACTTAACCTTAACCTCTCCTCAACTTTCTCGCATACTTACTTACACCTCAAGCTGCGTTTTGTGTTTAGCTTCATAGAATGGCGAAGAAAACCGAGTATGCCTTTGACATCTTCCCTTTGACGGAAACGACTCCAAATTTTTATATAGATCCACAATTTCAGCGTCAAGACCGTATACCAAATTCGCTTATCTAGCTCGTTAGTTTTTGAGTCATGGATTTTACATGAGCACGGATGGACAGACATACATAGCTTGACGAAATTTGATATTGTCTACAATTTTGGCGTCGTAGTGTTGGTTCTAATCGCATATTTACGAATCCTACTATGGTTTGGATTGAGGTCACTTTGGGGGCGGCGCTAGGTCCACTTGCGTTGTCCACGTCCATCCAACTGGTGCAGTAGCTGTAATGGTTACAGGGACATGGGGAGGCGTTCTGTCCAGTTGCGTACATGCCAACACCATAATTCTAAAACGTAACAAGTTAGAGATGAATTTTAGAATATGATTTTTATATCAAAATTGTATATCTATATCAAATGTTGGAACCAACTAATCAAGAAGGAAAAGATGAAAGAGACAAAGGGAGAGATGGATTCTCCATTAATCTGCTGTTTTCTTTATTTTGTCCTTTCAATGTACATCTGTTGTATTTTTTTATTATTTACAATAATTGTGATGAAATTTTTCGAACCATTTAAACCCTCAGTTTAAATTACTCTTTGAGTAAATATTCGTAAGAATCAAAGTATGATCGAATTTCTGAATATTTTTCTGGCTGTGTATCCTAATAACCTATCTGAAATTAGTACGTCACTGTTAGTAGTAAATGTGCATTTAAACACTCAGTTTAAATTACTCTTTGAGTAAATAGAATCAGAAACCTTGATCGGATTTCGCAGATATTTTTTTCTGTGTATCACCTATCTGAAATTAGTACGTCACTATTAGTAGTAAATGTGTTCTAATCGACATCGATAAGATTTTAACATCTTGTTACAAGTGATTAAAAGAGAGGAAGTCTATTTTTGACATGTCTGGTCATTTTTTGTTTGGAAACAATTCGTGTCCACAAGGAAATTCTTTCCTATGCAGAACAACGTAAGAACGTCTTTTCTTCTTTTTAACAGTTTTGTTTCATCAGTCAATGAAGCATAAAGAACAAACGATCGTCGAAAGAAAACCAAAACGCAGAGCAACTGGTGAAGAGATCAAGGTTATTTATCGAGTTTCTTGAATTCAAAATATTTCTTTAGAAATCTCTAAGGAAGTTACCTTGGCTGATAAACTAAAATGCTTCGATTTCACAATGGCTATTCGTTGTTTTAGTTTGCAATTTTTTGTTGCTTACTCATTTGATTTGGAACAAACAGTGTAGGGTTAATATTACAAGCATATGCTTTTTACCCTCCATCTTTTTTACTTTCTCGTATACGAAGTATATAAAACGAAAGTATTGAAATCGTCAAAAAATTCGAACTCAGATTTTGACGAATCTCCACGTTTTAGGCCTCCCTGAGTCCGAAAAACACATTTTTGGAATTATGTATGTCTGTCTGTGACCACGATAACTCGAAAACTATTAAAGATACAGGGATGAAATTTTGTATGTGATCTTGACACATAATTTGTAGGTTTCCATCAAATTTTGGACACAATCCGTCTACGAGAAGTCTGTCTGTCCGCGTTCATGTGGACATTATAACTCAAGAACTTAAATAGCTAAATGGATAAAATTTGGTACATAGTTTTATCATTAGGAATGTAGGCCCGTATCAAATTTTGGACAAAATCCGTCGAAGGGTTGATTGCCTGTCGGTCTGTATAATCGCATATTTTTAATCGCAATAACTTCTAAACAAAATTACTTAGAAAAATGAAATTTGGTAGATTTGTGTCAATTGGTTAAAAAAAAAGTTGTTCAAATTGCATAATTCATTTTTCTAATCCGATTCTCTGTGCGCATGTGTACTGGTAGCAATCTCTGTGCACGCGGAAGCTATTGAGTGAATTACATCACTTTGTCCTTGAGCCGGCAAGAGTGGAACCTAGCAGTCATGAATGCAGGTCCGTATCAAATTTTGGGCCAAATCCGTCGAAGGGTTGATTGTCTGTCGGTCTGTATAGTCGCACATTTTTAATCGTAATAACATTTAATAAAATTACTTAGATAAATGAAATTTGGTATGTGGTCTTCTTACCTTAATTGTAGATTTGTGTCCAATTTTTGTGTCAATCGGTTGAAAAAAAGGCGTCCAAATTGCGTAATTAATTTTTCTAATCCGATTCTCCATGCGCATGCGTACTGGTAGCAATCTCTGTGCACGCGGAAGGATTACGTCACTTTGTCCTTGAGCCGGCAAGAGTGGAACCTAGCAGTGTGTGATAGATGCGTTTTGATCGGTGCGCATCTCTTTGAATTGGATTCTTCACCTAAATATTTTACAATCACTATAATCTACAACGAAAAACCTTCTGATAGTCATTGGATTCTGGGTTACAGTAGGTTCGAATTTTTTTATCCACGCGGGGGGAGAAGAAACATCACCTTTTTGGGGAAGTATACGAGAAAGTTTAGGGGAAACCACTCCGGCTGGTTTTTATGCGAATACGCCAGTCTTTGCAAGTAATAGGAACAATTTACTAAGAAATGAAGCATGCATGTGGATTTTGCGCATGCGCATCACTAAGTAATTTCAGCCTCCCACTCTTTTATTCACATAAACAAAACTGCCGCACCCAAGAAAAAGTAAGAAATTGAACAATCCATTTGAATATTTCAGTGACTCTCATGTAGTTCAACAAAAAATAATATTTTTATATATTAATATTTTAATTATCTTCCTATAATTTGCTTCATTATTCTTTTTTTTTCATTGTTTGAGATTATCAGAATCTGTTTTTGATGCTGATACGTTATTATTCCCTATTATTTCTCTTTTTCTGGATGGAATACTTGAGAGTTAATAGAAGATGGGAATAATCTGTTTAGAACCTTTCCTCACTGATTATACAGAACAGAAAAGAAACAAGCTTTAATTTGTGAAAAAAACAACAGAAAATATGTTTGGAAGTAATAAAATATCTACAATTGCCATATTTAGCTATGGAGAAAAACTAGGCCAGTATTTCTAAGATATAAAATTCTACTATTTTTCTCAGTATTTCCTAGATTTGAAAAGATATATTATTCATACTGTGTTTGATAGAAAAAAATGTTCCGAGATTTATTCAAAACTATAGTGATTTCTGATTGATTATCGTAAATTAGGCTTCTTTCAAAGAAATTGAAAATCAAACTTTGGAACAATTGGACTAAAAACTGTGATAGTTTTTATTAAAAATTTTCAATTAAGTACAGATATAAGAATAAGATAATCTTGACTATTTTTTTACACATCATTTGGTTTAAAAAAATCAGTTCTATGATTATAAATGAAGGAATATTGGAGCAGAGGATTTATTGCATGATATTTTTAAATAGTGCAAATAACTGAATCAATAGATTGACCGTTTTAGGTGCAGTCAAAAGAGACTCCGTCGATTTGAAGTCAGAATTCATGTGAGCTCGAGGGCTCTACACTCTTAACAAGAATCATCCAGACATTTGTCTGATTGTCTGTTATAGAAAATTTATTCTGTTATGATCAGATCGATAGTTTTGAAATAATGATATTTCTTATAAAATATCAACAAGAGAAAATCTTTTCTTTTACATTTGCTTACTCTCTCATAACATTTTATAATTGTGTTGAGTATTGGATTTTTTGGTAAGTTGCGAAAGCATTATTACAAATGCACAAAAGCAAATAGTTTGTTTATCAACTTTTTATGCATCGTAAATATTGCGTGATTCCTTTTTTACTTTCTCGAATACGAAATATAGAAAGTCAAAGTCAGTTATCATAAAAAAATTCGACATCGAGATTTTGATGAATCTCCCCGTTTTAGACCACCCAGAATTTAAAAAGCGTTATATATATATATATATATATATATATCAAAACCAACATATAAACACAAGATAAAAACTCAAAAACAGTAAAAAAAGACAAAATGGCTAAATAGACAAAAACCAGAAAAAACCAAAAAATGAAAAATATCATAGCGAGCCGCTCGTCAGGAAGAGAAGCTCGCTCATGATATTAATTTGTGCTTTTTTCTGCTGACGACAAACGAAATCCGTTAAAAAAATTGCCGTCATCCCCTCTAAAAACACAAAACAAACGAAAATGGAAGATTTCTTGAATAAAAAATATAAATATATTTAAGAAGAGTTAAAAAGAATCAAATACAAAAATCCGAATACAAATACAAAAAATCCGAATCATATACACCTATTAAACCATCATTTACAATTAAATATAAAACAATATAACCTAATAATACTCATACAATGAAAAACAGAAAGATAATAAGATTAAAAACTATTACTACGAAAGAGACAACCCAGATATGGAATTCCAACAATCAAATGCCAATCGACCTTAGGAATCGATTATGTCACATTATTTCGAAATGTATAGGTGCCAACCTTCTGTGAGGGCCAATTGTTGGAAAAAATCAACAATTATAGGAGTAAATCTCCAAAATATTTTAAGAAAAGATCGAGAAAAATAACTAAATGCTTACTAATTCAAAGTCATAGCAATAAATGCCAAAAATACGAAATACAGTTCCGCATTTATAGCGAAAATATTATAACTAAAATATGTTATATATGCTATATATCAATGTCATGAAAATCAATCAATGTTGAAATTAAATGGAAAGACTGTAGTTTATCGGTAAAAGCGTATAGATGCTCATATATGTATATATATATAAACTTTTGAACGAAATGGTTTTGGGTTCTAGGGGTGAAGATCTGCAGAAATTTTCCGGAATTCGTGTCAAGAGAACCATTGCAATAGGTAGAGTTCCTATAAGGAATCTACCTAAAATGTTTCTGGAGCTATGTCTGTCTTGGTATTTGTCGATCTGTCTGTCAGTAAATACGCTAATTATAAAAAATACAACAAGCGACACGAGTGAATTATAGCATAGGATCTTTACATCAAACTTGTAGATTTTTGTCTAACTTTGGACCAAATCCGTCAAAGGGTCGATTGCCTGGATATAGTTTTGTCCATATGATCTACAACTTTGATTTGAACGCTGTAACTCAAAAACGTAACAAGCTAGGTAAATGAAATTTGGAATGTGATCTTGACATTAATATTGTAGATCTGTATAAAGTTTCGACACAATCGGTTAACGGAAAAGAATTCCAAAATGTTTACTCAATTTTCTTCAGTATATTACGAACATAAAAACTCAAAACGAGATATATTCGAGAACACTCCATCTGGTTTTTATATTGTAGAAACAATTTATTTCACTGTACAATTTTTCAAAGAAAAAATTCCAAGACAAAATAGCTCATCTGTAACAAAAGTATTATAAAAAACGAATGAGATCAATTCACGTGACGTTATAGCCACGTGACAAACTTCACTGTGCATGCATATAATAGCTAGCTGCCTTTGCCTTCCACTGTTCTGTGACGTAATATTATAATCAGCAAATGAAAGATGCGCTCTGAATTTCAAAACTAAATTGACATGGCACACTTGACGTATATAACGTGATCAGGAATGTCCCCTGAAAAAAATTTTCACGGCTCTCAAAGACGCATTTAAGTAAGAGCTACATCTACAGAATGAACAAAATTGTTTGTCCCCTTTCGCAATAAGGCATTGCAAAGGATTTTCAATAACTTTTGTGTGTTTGTAGGCGTAAAAAACAAAATAAAATAAACGATCTCACATTAGTCTGCCATTATAAAAGTTTCCTTGTTCTCACAAAGTGCGTCTGACTGATAATTCACTTCACATTGTTTGGCTCATAATAAGAAGGTATAAACAAAAAAAATGGGGCTTCATGTAAGCTCTTGAAAAATTACTTAACAATACGTTTAGCTCCAGTTCTATGGACAAATGATTCTAATTTGAGCAAAGTAAAGACTTAATTCTCTGAAATGCTTTGCTAGATACGCAGTAACTGTTATGAAAACTCTGGAAATTCGCATTATGTACGAAACACAATCAAATCACATGGGCATATCCGTATATTTTTTTAGTTAGTTGCTTTACCTCAGCAATCTTCTTCCCATTTACTAATCCTAATATTTACCAGCCATTTCGATTGCTTTATAATAATGAATATTCTTTTGTTTCGAAAACACGTGAGCATCTCGTGTCGATTTTTAAGAAACTCTTGTGAGCTATTTCTCTTCTGATCTATTCTAAACGTCTTTGGCATTTACATTGTCATCAGGATTTACAGTGGCCGATTTCATTTCAGGCCTCTAACATTTGCATTGTCATTAGGGTTAAAGGGGCTGATTTCATTTCAGGTCTCTACCATTTACATTGTCATCAGTATTTACAGTGGCTCATTTACAGTTTTCATTTCAGGCCTCTAATGGGTTTAGATAACTTCGGAGCAGTCGGATTTAAAAAATTGTTCCTTTACTGGTTCAGTAATGGTGGTATTTCTTCTCCCATTTAGTCTGTCTGGAACATATAGCCAACTGCATGAGTCACCGACTCATAAAAAAAGGGAAAAGTGGCTTCTGTTTCAGTCAAAGTGTCTGAGGAGTACTTAGGTAGCACTTGAGATAAAAATGTTAAAAATAGTTAAAATTTCAACTTTTATAACCCCCGGAAAAACTTTTTTGGAGAAATATCTAAAAAATTGCGGTTCAATTTGTAGAGCATAGAAAAATACATATTCGGTAAAACTTTTGTGAAAAAATATCCGATAGTTCTGGATATATCGTGCGTGCAATACGGAAAAAAACACATTTTGAGATATAGCGCTTTAAACATATGGCCATATTCAATGTTTACATTGAAGAGCTGATACATTTTCCTTCATAACTTTCGTAATTAAGGGAATTTTGTAACGCGTATTGTTTTAAATTGTTCAGAAAAGACGGAAATAATATATATATATATATATTTTCATAAAATAGAAAATTTTGTGGTTTAACAGTCGTATGTTCCCTTAAAAGCACAGCCAGTTTTTTCTCGGAGTCATGTTGTCCAGCCATGCCATGCCATGCCTTAAATCACTAAAGCACTGGTGGGCTGTTGAAATAATAGCTCGTAATCACATTTTTAAGCCTTCTCTCAATTTTAGAATTCTTGATCCACATAGGATTTGTTTGATTAACAACTTCTTCTTCAATTTCTTCCTTTAACTTAGACGGGCTATCACAGACCCTTGCTACATGCGATAAATTTGTGATTTATCTATTCTGTAACTATTATACTACTCTGGGTAAATATTGTATTAAAGAGATTGATAATTAAATTACATATTAATAGGAAATACTTGTTTTTTGAGTTTATCCAGACGTTTCAACGAAAAATCTACGACGAGGGCTCGAACTGCGCCTTTCTTATGTTTTATTCAGAGTAGCTTTTGATGGCGCCATCTGTTGACAATATATGGAATTACATTTCGAAAAGCGCAGTAAAACATTATTTACTACAAATGCTCATATTTCCCGTAATATTCAAATTTTTGAATTCAAATTTTAATAAAAATGTTTCTTTTACGTATTGTCTGTATTTCTTTTAAGTATTCTGTAAGTTTCGTACAATTCGAAAGAAAACTCTGCATGTTATAATAAAAAAACATGTGGAGTTTGAAATTTTCAATTTAATAACGATTTTTAATATATTCTAATAAATATTTTTATTGTCTCACTTTGCGTCCTAGTATTACCTCAAGCTCTTTAAAATGACACCAGAATCAACCTCCTAGCTAAACGCGTTTCCACGCTAAACTTATTTATAACCTTACATAAAGCTAATTCATAACAATCACGCGCATGCGCCTATACTGGATTAAAATCTGACGGTATTTTGTCACACAAGAAAGTCCGATCGACTATCACTGTAACAAGCGGAAAGGCGTTTTCACGTCAAAAGACAAGCGCAAAACGTGAAGTGGAAAGTATTTTATAAACATATGAAAGTAGAAGAGTGATAATTTCATCTGTTATTTACCGATTGGTAACGTTTCGTTATAAATGCCCATACGAAAATATTTAATTAAGTTCCTTTTGATTTAGCTTTAATCAGATGCAATAAGGAACCAATTCTAAGATTACCTTTCATGTGGTGTGGAAGTTTGGAGAGGGGAATGATGGCTCTGGTGTCGTCTTCGTCACCTTGGTCAAAATAACGTCTCAATGGCATCCGTCCGGAAAAAGCTCTCGTGTTAATCTAACTAAACTAAACCTTCAAAAACAATTTTTAACATACACTTTACCTTTCACGTTAAATAGAAACAATATACAGGGTACCCACTAAAGTTATTTACACCCCCCTTCCCTTTTCATTTCAGAACGACTACAGCTATAGTCATAAATGTTGTGTCTAGATATTGTAAAATGGCTATGCGCTACGTCATGAGACCACTTTCAGCGTCACCTGGTGGTGAAATCCGGAGTTAGAGTTAGCGAATTTATACGGATAAGCCTATTTTGGAATTATTATTGTTTCATGAGGTACCTACAATATATATATATATATAAATGAATCGACAGTTTGAAGAAGGGAACTAATCCAAAAATCGTTTTCTTGTGCGGAGGGGCTTCATTTTTTCTTATTTATTGTATTTTTTAACTAAACCTCTAAGTGAGATTCTTTCAGTGATTTACTCAGTAATTTTCGTTCCCTTTTTACAGCTAACTTGAGCATCTAGATCATTACATTACATTACACCACCTGCATCCCCGTGTTCAGAGCCATTTGGCTCCTTTCCGGTTTGGATGGATGGAGGTGAATTTTACTTTTTAAGAAAGGACAAAAACCAGTAACAGGTACAAAAACAAATAATAATGAAAAAGAAACATACACTGGACAGGACAATATAGAAAACAAAACAAAATAGAAAAAAATACGTAGAGGGGGGAAAATCAGAAGTAGCCGGAAGTGTGTGTCAGTCTGGGTGGATGAGTGCTCAATTATTATCCTCTACAATGAGATTGTTCTCATCCCATATGAAACGCATTAGGAGTCGAAGTCGGGTTCTTGATAAGTTGTTCGTGAGAATGTTTTCCAACCACTGTAATTTAAGCGACACTGGTGGAGTTTGGAAATGCCAGGAGAGGGTAAACCGACATTTTGTGGCATAGTGCATTGGATCTCCTTTTTCTCCGCACGAGCAGTTGTCATGTGTTCGAAGATTGAAGAGATGAATGTATGAAGGGAAAGGCCCGTGTCCTGTAACGAACATTATCTCTTCTCTATTCCATCCTACTGGCTTGTTTGAGACCCTGGGCACTCTATCGTGTGTACTGCGGCCAGTTTCTCCGTTATCCCAGTTGTCTTGCCCGATGCTTAGAGCAGCTGACTTAATCTCAGAGTTCAGGTACTGTTGGAGTTTGGAAATGCCAGGAGAGTGTAAACCGACATTTTGTGGCCTAGTGCATTGGATCTCCTTTTTCTCCGCACGAGCAGTTGTCATGTGTTCGAAGATTGAAGCGATGAAGGTATGAAGGGAAAGGCCCGTGTCCTGTAACGAACATTATCTCTTCTATATTCCATCCTACTGGCTCGTTTGAGACTCTAGGCATTATATCGTGTGTACTGCGGCCAGTTTCTCCGTTATCCAGTTGTCTTGCCAGATGCTTAGAGCAGCTGACTTAATCTCAGATTTCAGGTAGGAAAGTGGCTTAGGGAGAAGGAAAGGGTCGCCTTTTGTGATGGCTTCTTTGGCTAATTGGTCTGCGCATTCGTTGCCTAAATAACCGACATGGGCTTTAAGCCATCTCGGGTGAATGTGTTTATGGATCATGGGTTCTCAAACTTTTTTCCCTCGTGTACCCCTTGATTAGTATTTTTATTTTCGCGTACCCCCTACTATCATATCCACCCCCCAACCCCCCAAAAATATTCGAAAATATAATTTTTCAATAATGTTAAGGGCTCGGGTAAGCTTAAGAGTCAAATGACTCGAAATAATAACATTTGCAGAACTTAATTTTGATTTTACATTTTATTCCATTTTTACAGTAGTATTAGTTCAATGGCAAAACAGCTGAAAGGAGTATTGTAATAATTTCGCATTAACTTATAGGATAGCTAAAAATTACATTTCGTAATAATCAACTACTCAAATACGAGGCGTGTTTTTTAAGTAAGGGCCGTTTTGTTGTATATATTAATAGGTGGCGAGCGCGCCGCAACGCGTACTTGCGTCGTGTCCCGGCATCCCTTGGGAACAACTGTGCTCAGTTGCAGCTGTGTAGGTAACCTGTAGGGTCTGTTCTGTGTCTTTAAAATATTCAAGATTGTCGAATCGCCCGCCCCGCGCGAGGTACGGTCAGTGATACGTTTTTTGTCGGCAAGACACCTGTCTGCTGCAGACATTCACCGGCAGATTTGTGAAGTTTACGGAGCTACTGCCATGTGTGAAGGCAAAGTGCGTAAGATCATGGGGTCCGTGTTTTGGGATAGGCATGGTGTTTTGTTGGTCGACTTCATGCAACGCGGAACCACCATAAATGCGGTAGTCTACGGCCAAACCCTGCGAAAGCTACGCAGAGCGATTCAAAACAAAAGACTCGGCATGCTGACAGAGGGAATTTTGCTACTCCATGACAATGCAAGGCCTCACACCGCAGCTCAGACCCGAGCTTTATTGGACTCTTTTGGCTGGGAAGTTTTGGACCTCCCCTACAGCCCCGACCTTGCGACGAGCGATTTTCATCTTTTCCGCCATCTCAAACATAATCTCGGCGGCAACCACTACAACGATGACGAAGACGTGAAAATAGCCGTGACCTCTTGGTTATCGGAGCAGGCTGCAAGTTTCTATGAAGAGGGTATTCAAAATCTAGTTGTAAGATATGATAAGTGTTTAAACAAACTTGGCAGCTTTGCTGAAAAATAGAGAAATGTGTGTAGAATCTGAAAATAAATTTGATTTTTGAAAATTTTCTTTCGTTTGGTTTTTATTCTCAAACGGCCCTTATTTAAAAAACACGCCTCGTAGTATAGTTATTGAATAGTAAGTATTCACTTGGGAAAACAAAATTCCATAACATTTTTAATCCCATATGTCTTCTTGTTTCGTCCATTACCAACTTGGTTTTGCGTACCCCCAGGTGAACGTGTACCACAGGTTGGGAACCTCTGGTCTAGATGAAAACACACATTTTTTGCGGTTCGATTTGATGGCACTTGTTCCCTTCTTCAAACTTCTGATTCAACTATCTAAAATGTTTCAAATATTTTTAAATGTGATTCGTCTCAAAATTTTATCATCAAAACAAGCTGAAATAGTTTTTAAGCATTCGCTAAATATTTGGAAGTTAATTTTATTGTTGAAAATATTCATGTATTATTTTTAAGAAGAAAATGATGTTTATTACTTTTCTTGTTTTGGCAACAGGTCTTGGTGATGGTTGGGGAGCCGCGCCGCCTATTGCAAATCCCTTAGAAAGTGCAATAAAAGAGCTGGGTTCACATCTCCTTCAAGTAAGTTTGATCTATATTTTCATTAGTGGTCTTTTTCTTTTCATGTGAAATCAGGAACAGTTTTAAAGCAGTCAGATATTACTCGCCTTATCCTATTTTATGTCTCACATAGTAATTTTTGATCTCACCCTTTTTACTTTCTCGTATACGAAGTATACAAAGAGAAAGTATTGTAATCGTCAAAAAATTCGAACTCGCGATTTTGACGAATCTCCACGTTTTAGACCTCCCTGAGTCCGAAAAACACAATTCTGGAATTATGTCTGTCTGTCTGTGAACACGATAACTCGAAAATTATTAGAGCTACGAGGATGAAATTTGGTATGTGGTCTTTAAACATAATTTGTAGGTTTCTATCAAATTTTGGACAAAATCCGTCAAAGGGAAGTCTGTCTGTCTGTATGTCCGAAGTCATGTGAACACTATAACTCAAAAACTTGGATATCTAGATGGATAAAATTTGGTACACAGTTTTATCGTCATGAATGTAGGTCCGTATAAAATTTTGGGCCAAATCCGTCAAAGGGTTGACTGTCTGTCGGTCTGTATAATCGCATACTTGTATCTCATAAGCCCTTTGGCTTAGATAAATAAAACTTGATATCGCGGATGCTAACATTAATTATAGACTGTGCCCAATTTTCATCTCAATCGGTTGCAAAACAGGTGTTCAAATTGCATATTTAGTTCAAAATGCACATTACGACTGCGTGTTGGCGAGCGTTTCGCTTATTTTACTCAAGTGAGTGTGGTTGGCGTTTGACCTTGGCGGAAATTGAAGCGAGCCGCAAACACGAGCTTAGGAAATTATGGCAATCCCCAAAACGAAATGTTTTGACATTCTCCAGATGGACTCCTGTGATTACCAGAGGTGTAGTGAAATGTTGTGCGATATCTATAGTAAGATTTCGTACTCAAAAACGTTAAATAAAGTTCTAGTTCCTCAGCGCTCGTAAAAATTGAGAACATATGCAATTCTTTTTTGCAAAATATGAAGTTTCAGGAATTCATGAATTTCATATGTTTCATTGTAAATCACCATTCATAATTTTTTTTCTCGAAATAACCAGGCCTTGGGTAAATACCCCAATAATATTTACCTACCCACTGAGTGTTTACCCACCCCACATTACTTTTCGTATGCGAGAAAGTTTCGGGGAGGCCACTCCCGCTGGTTTTTTTATCTATGATGTTTTAAAATCTTTATTTCTTCTAATTAAAATCTAAGGTAGTTGAGTCAAAAGTGGCCAGTGTTCTTAAGGTATCCCACCCCCAAAAAGTAGAATTAATTTCATTTTTAATTACAACACGGTGCTACTGCATTGTAAATCATGTATCTGCAGTGCACGTGGCTGAATTTGAAGATACCAGTTTGATCGGCCTCCATGGTATGCAATGATTTAACTTTTGGGGAGTAGTCGTTCTAATTTCCAGGTAAGAAGATATTTTAATTCACATGTGTTTAAATTCCTAGAACTTAGAGGTATGATACGTTTTCTGAAAGCTTATTTCTTTCTCTTTAAACACATTGACTTCAATTCTAGTAAATTTATCATATTAATAGTTTTAAGTGGTGCAAATGGCGACCCTATGCATGTCCCCAAGATGGCCCGGGAGTCGGGTTACCTTAGGAAACAAATATGGAAATCAATGTAGTAAGGGTAATTTTCAAAATTTCTGCTTAAATATCTGAAACACTTATTACCATTTATTGTTAAATTTATAACAATAAAATTTATATTTTTTATTTAATTATTTAATAGTTGTATTTATTGAATTGTTATAGTTTTATTTGCATATCAGAAAAATCTCACGAAACCTAAAAGAATTTTTTCTTAATTCTTGGCTTAGTTATTGTTATAAGTAAAAACATAAAGTATTGAACATTGTAATACTCTTCTAGAAGTAAAAATAGTTTTCCTAGTATTTTTTTTTCACATTTTAAAAGTGATTTCAATATATGGGCCACCATTGGAACACTCTACGCAAAAGGTGCCCCACCAGCTACAATTTTGAAATTGTTTTATAAAAATAATGAAATTTTATCTTACCAAGAAAAGTATAGTTGATATGTGTTAGAGACAAGTGTAAAATTTAACAAATAAATAAATAAAAAATTCAGCCACACACATTTAACCAGAAAATTTTGAAAAATCCTCAAAGCTTAACTACGGCTACCTTTGGCTCACCTACCTTAATACTATTTAGCACTCCTTTCAACTACTCTATTTAGCCCACAAGTGTACTAGTGTGTTATGATATAGTGTAGTTTAGAAACATGAATGGGAAGAGGAAGGTTATAGGTTAAATCCTCCGGCTGCGCTTTTAACCGGGATTCTTCAAAAACTGGAAGACCGATCGGAGGTTTTCCTCCAAGTGTAGCACAGATATCCCATTTGTAGGCCAGTTTCCTCTGAAAGTCCTCCAGGAATTCAACCTATCCCCGTATATTGGAGCTAATGCACATTTATATCTCAGGTGATACTTGGATACTTGATACAGGTGGTACAAGATTTATTTTCTCAACAGAAGCTGTTACATTTCCCCTTTATCTTGAGTCCTTGACTCATGGATTTGAGTGGATATGCTAAACAAAGTGGGATTCGAACCACCACTATTCTATTTGAAGTGCAGAAGACTAGACAAAAGTGCTATGTAGTTACCGCATGATTTTTTACTTTCTCGTATACGAAGTATACAAAGAGAAAGTATTGTAATCGTCAAAAAATTCGAACTCGAGATTTTGACGGATCTCCACGTTTTAGACCTCCCTGAGTCCGAAAAACACAATTTTGGAATTATGTCTGTCTGTGAACACGATAACTCGAAAACTATTAGAGCTACGGGGATGAAATTTGGTATGTGGTCTTTGAACATAATTTGTAGGTTTCTATCAAATTTTGGACAAAATCCGTCAACGGGAAGTCTGTCTATTTGTATGTCCTCGGTCATGTGAACGCTATAACTCAAAAACTTGAATAGCTAAATGGAAAAAAATTTGGTACACAGTTTTATCGTTATGAATGTAAATCCGTATAAAAGTTCGGGCCAAATCCGTCAAAAAGAGGCGTTCAAATTGCATATTCAATTTCTTTTAATCCGATTGTCATGCGCATGCGTATTGGTAGTAATCTGTTATTGTTGTAAATTTTATTTACAACAATAAATAATGTTTTCAAACATCAATTGTTAACAATTTTTTTATTGTTGTAAATCAAACCGATCTCATTATTTCAGCAAATCTTTCATTCACGCGCTTTTGCAATTGTTACGGTTGTGGTAGTATAAATTGTTTTCTTGGGAATTCAATTCCAAAGCAGAATTTTCGCTTCAGTATTCATTGCATTGCCTATTTTATCGCGCCTGCTTCAAAGTAATATTTTTTTGAAACGTGGCAACAGATATTTGATTTCAGGTTTGTTTGTATTTTTGTTTTACTTTCTCGTATACGAAGTATATAAAGAGAAAGTATTGTAATCGTCAAAAAAATTCGTTCTCGAGATTTTGACGAATCTCCATTAAGTATACGAGAAAGTTTAGGGGAGACCACTCCCGCTGGTTGTTTTTGGATATTATTGTACATTAAAATGATAACGAATATGGTAGTAAAAATAAAAATGTCACGACTTCGGTTAGCATCCTGGAATAGTATTTGGCAAAATAAAAATGTTGTCCCTGCCAAAAGTTTATTAAGGCTTGATATCACGCGGTGTGACGCGCGTTTTAATAGGGTTGTGAGCCATTTGCTTACATATAATCGATTATAACTGAAATTAAAAATAAAACTTGATAGCCTAGAAGTGTGAAGAAGGCTAAAGATTTGCTTTGGCGATTAGGAAAATAAAAAAAATTCTTTTACAAATTATAAATAAACCAGCTGGAGTGGTCTTCCCTAAACTTTCTTGTATACTCATTTCTCAAAAACTCTCGTATAGCGTGTCAGTTCCCCGCATCCTCGCTCGAATGAAAATTTCGAATCTGTTCTATTTCCAGAACGCAACAAGTTTCTCCGGGACACGCAAAAACAACAAAACAAATGGAAATAAAATAATCCGAGCAGGATCAGAATTCGCCAAAAGGGCGAAAAAGGAGCCAAAAGGGAAGAACAAAGCGCAAAGCAGGAGTCATTAAGCATTAAGCCTTTCGTCTTAAAGCCGCTGAATATCATGCACAGAGACTGCTTCTAGTACGCATGCGCGTGGAGATACGGATTCGTTTCAAAAGTAAAAAAATGAATATGCAATTTGAACACCTCTTTTTTAACCGATTGAGATGAAAATTGGGTAAAGATCTATAATTAAAGTTAGCAACCGTGATACCAAGTTTTATTTATCTAAGCCAAAGGGCTTATGAGATATAATTTTTACAAGTATGGGATTATACAGACCGACAGATAGTCAACCCTTTGACGTATTTGGCCCAAAATACTGACCTACATTACTGATGATGAAACTGTGTACCAAATTTTATCTATCTAGCTATTCAAATTTGGGAGTTATCGCGTTCACATGAACACGGACATACAGACAGACTTCCCGTGGACGGAATTTTTCCAAAATTTGGTGGAAACCTACAAATTATGTGTAAAGATCACATACCAAATATCATCCCCGTTGCTCTAATAGTTTTCGAGTTATCTTGTTCACAGACACACACAGACAGACATAATTCCAAAATTGTGTTTTTCGGACTCAGGGAGGTCTAATGTGGAGATTCGTTAAAATCTCAATTTCGAATTTTTCGACGATTACAATACTTTCTCTTTGTATACTTCGTATACGAGAAAGTAAATACGAGTTTAAGATATGCCTGTATTTCATGATTTATAAAATTTTTACTTTTAATGAATATTTTTTGTCTTGAAACGTAAATCGTTCTTGAATATCTTTATAGAAGCAGAAATAATTTTTCTTCTACTTACCTAAAGATCCGCGGTAGTAATTACATATCCAATGAAATGATAGCTACACAGAAATACGCAATCAACATTGCTCAACATATGCAATAATTGTAACAAATAATTCTTCTTTTACATTTAACTTTAAAAAGGCGGTACTACGATTCTGCTTTTGCTGCTTATTCTTCTCCAAGAAATAAGTACAAACCTAATGACGTTGATAAGTCTGTAGTAAGTTCGCATTTTTATCAATAATTCTAGAGAGCATCTCAAATCAGGACATGCTCGCACATCAAATCTTGTCGCGAAAACAAAAAATGTAATTTTGTTCAGTTAAAAATTATTTTTGTTGTTGAGAATAGTGAAATAGACGAGATACATATTTGAATACAAAAATTCAACATTATTACTATACCTAAAGATAAATCACGGATCATTGAAAAAAAACTGCATCAAATACAGTTTGCACTGACAAAGAGATTTAGCAATTTTTAATTTGGGATATGGTTGCTTTGAAGAAAAAGTTATCATCGATATCGATATCAAGAAATTCGGAAGATATAGCATCAAGCTACATTCAATGGAAGCCAATCGAGAAATTTGAAATATATACCATCAAGCTACATTCAATCATTCAGCCAGCCAATCGAGAAGAAATGAAAATAGTACCATCAGTGCCATTTCAATGGAACATATATGAAAATTGAAAAATATACCATCAGTATATTCAATGAAAGCCAATCGAGAAATTTGAAATATACCATCAAGCTACATTCAATGGAAGCCAATCGAGAAATCGAAGAATACACCATCAAGCTACATTCATGGAAGCCAATCAAGAAATTCGAAAATATACCCATCAAGCTATATTGTCAATGAAAAGCCAATCGAGAAATTTGAAATATATACCAAATACATTCAATGAAGCCAATCGAGAAATTCAGAAGAATACACCATCAAGCTACATTAGTAGACAATCAAGAAATTCGAAAAATATACCATCAAGCTATATTCAATGAAAGCCAATCGAGAAATTTGAAATATATACCATCAAGCTACATTCAATGGAAGCCAATCAAGAAATTCGAAAAATATACCATCAAGCTACATTCAATGTAAGCCAATCAAGAAATTCGAAAAATATACCATCAAGCTACATTCAATGGAAGCCATTTTATCTCTGAACAATGACAAACAGATGAAATAAATTCCATTGATGGAAAGTTCCCGAGAGAAAATATTAATCAGACTTCACGAACTATTTGAGACCAGTTCCATAACTTCTCTTCATGTCCTAAATGGCGCTTTTCCATCATTCCAGTAATGAAACCTTTTAGGCAACATGTTTCATTCCCAACTCGTTTAGAAAACGCATTTTTCTCCAACTGATCTCCATTTATCTCCACTGCATAATGACACTCCCACCAGTTAAGCACGAGAGCTGAACTGCAACCGTACGCTATCGAATCTGGCGTGATTAGCGAGCCGCCACCTGCTTCTATGTGGACAGTGTCGTACAAATGGGCTCTGCAGATAAAGAATTCTTTTCCGTGGAACATTCATTACGATAGAAAGAACGATTTATACGCGTCGGGCAAGATCAACACTCCCGATCGTACATCACAAAGAACATTTACATAATTCCGACACCGGCCCTCGAGTGCTGCGGCCCGCCATAAAACCGGAAGCGATAATCCGTCATCGACAGACGATCGTGCTTCCGCATGAGAAGACGCCATTTTCCGGGCCGGGTTTCAGATCGGCAGAGGATTTCCAAGTCCGTTTTCGCAATCCTCTTTTTCGCTTATCGGGCCGAGTGGGGGGCCATTACGAGAGCGAGAGAGAGAAATGAAAGAGTTAGGCCCCGATTGTTTGTGGGTCCGTATGTGGAATTCCCGGTTTGATTCATAGAAAGGACACTTTTATGGTGTTTTGTTTTTTATGGATGGATGGAGAAGTTTGGGTCGCGTTGAGTGACTGGTAGTTTTTCCTTTCTTCCCTCTTTCAATTGCTGTGCGTTGTTTGTTCTTTTTGAGAGGGCCGTTTGAATGATGATGTATGGGAGTTATTGTATGATGTACGAGCACTAAAAACGGTCGTATATTTTAGAATTGGAATTCTTTATTTCGATGTCGAGAGATGAGTAAAAGTCGATTTTCTATTTTTCAGCCGAAAGAACTGTTAATACATGAATAATGTAATGAATATTTCATGATAGTGAATTCATTTCATGAAGTGAATTGAAGGAGAAATTTGAATTGCAAAACTGATTTTATATTAAGTTATCATCCGTAAGAAGCTTTTATTTTTTACTAAATTTTTAAAAACTGATGGAAAGTGGATCCTAATAATTAAGCCGGTATCTGAACAGAAAAATGTATTGTTCAAAGAATATATCAGGTAAAATATATGAGAGATAAACTTTTTGAAGGATGAATCCAGTACTTCTGTTAACCTTTTATTAACTTTTCTTCATAAATACTAGTAGTTTTAATTATTTGACACAAAGGATTTAATCCTGCGTGATTACGGATAAAACATTGAACTAAACACAATATTTTGGGTATCTAAATTATCCAAACAGTCCGTTTCAGGAACTGAACCTCAATTTATTAACATTTAAATTTAATTTCTATTTTATATATATATATATACCAATTTAAAATAAAATGTTAAAAATTGTTAAAATTTCAACATTTCTACCCCCGCCCCCAAAGAAAAACTTCTTTGGAGAAAATATGTACAACAATGAGGTTCAATTTGTAGAACATATGAAAATACATATTCGGTAAAAATTTTATTTAAATATGTTCAATAGTTCTTGAGATATCGTGCGCGCAATACAAAAAAAAAACATTTTGAGACAGCGCTTTAAAAATATGGCCATACTTAATGTTTACGTTGAATAGCTGATACATTTTCCTTCATAATTTTCATAATTACTGGAATTTTTTAACGCTGGTCGTTTTAAATTCTTCAGAAAAGAAAGGGGAATAATATGTATTTTTTTTTAAATCTAAAATTTTTTAGGTTTAACAGTCGTATGTCCCCTTAACTCGAAAACGCAAAGAAATAAACGAATGAAACTTAACATATGGGTTTATCATTGGAATTATAAATCAGATTCAAATCTTAAACCAAATCCGTCAACGAGTTATCCATCTGTCATTCTGTATATTCGTGTATGTGAACGTGATAGCTCAAAGAGACGCAATTAGGTGCATAAATGAAATTCCGTGTTTTATCTTGACACCAAATTGTAGATCTGTATCATATTTTAGGCCAAATCCATCAGAGGATGAGGTTTAAAATTCGTGCTCGATTCTCTTTACTCTACTACGAAGCTAAACATAAAACGCACCACATTATGTAAGTATGGGGAAGTATGCCCACCTGATTTTTTTCTGGACTCGAACCAATCTTGAATAAGAAGGTCTCGTTCTTTATTTGGGTCATTCTCACGAAAAGGTGCTTTTTACAGTCCCGGGGCGATAGAAATTAGAAAGTGAAACAAATATCCTAATATTTTTGTTCACATGTATAATTTAAGTTTTGAGAAATCTATTCAATACATTTCTACTAAAATGGTTTAACTATTTGACTCTCATTTTTCAATGAATATAAGACAAAAATCTCCCTGCCCCTGCACATGAAATTCAAAATAATATTTACTGAAACTCAATCAATTTTTTAAAAAATGGTTTTTTTTCAGTATTAACTAGTTTAAAGTCTTTAGTTAAGGGCTAACCTAACATATTTTTTTAAAACCAGCGGGAATGGTCTCCCCTAAACTTTCTCGTATACTTCTCGAAAAAGGTGCTGTTTCCCCTCCCCCCGCGTGGATAAAAAAAATTCGAACCTATTGTAACCCAGGATCCAATGACTATCAGAAAATATTTAAGTAAAGAATCAAATTCACAGATGCGGTTCCGATTTAAATGCGTACCGATTTCTACTCTTTCTGGCTCAAGGACAAACTCACATAATCCTCCCGCGTGCACAGATTGCTACCAGTACGCATGCGCTTGGAGAATCGGATTTAAAAAAAGCGCCAAGCAGTAGTCAATAAATATCGTGCACAGAAGATTGCGTCCAGTACGCATGCGCGTGGAGATAACGGATTCGTTGGAGATGCGATTATACAGACCGACAGACAGTCAACCATTCGACGGATTCGGCCCAAAATTTAATACGGGCCTACATTCATGACGATAAAACCGTGTACGAAATTTTATCCATCTAGCTATTCAAGTTTTTGAGTTATAGCATTCACATGACCGCGGACATATAGATAGAGAGACTTCCCGTTGACGGATTTTGTCTAAAATTTGATAGAAACCTACAAATTATGTCTCAAGATCACATACCAAATTTCATCCCCGTATCTCTAATAGTTTTCGAGTTATCGTGTTCACAGACAGACAGACATAATTCCAAAATTGTGTTTTTCGGACTCGGGGAGGTTTAAAACGTGGAGATTCGTCGAAATCTCGAGTTCGAATATTTTGACGATTACAATACTTTATCTTTGTATACGAGAAAGTAAAAAATTATTCTTACTTAGCAATTAATTTTCACACTTTGTCCCTAGTCAAATACGTCTCCCTCCGAGAATAAAGAAAATAACTTTAACAAATATCATAAATGGCAGCTCATGTCAAATCATGTATAATCACACATGAAATAGAGAGAAGAGAAGAAGACAGGCAGACAATGTGTTCTTTAAGGAAAAAATTTCGTTCTATTGCGAATTTATTGAATATATTCCAATTTATGTTCCATTTAGAGCTTGGTAAAATTCTCAGCGTCCACTAAATAAGTTAATAAAAATTCGATTTATAATTGAATTACAAAATTTTGATAGGCTTGGTATCGACTTTAATAAAAATAAGTGTACCACTTTAGCTAAGTGAAAACCAAGGCACTTAAAAATTCAAAACTTATTTTTTGTTTTCTCCGTGGACACAGCTTCTCCACAGAGAGGATGACATTGTCAATGAAAGAGACGTAAGTCTCAAAAACCATGTTGCAGTTAGATAAATTAAAATAATATCAATTAAAAGTTTCTTTGGTAGATATTTGTTATGAAATTTAATGTTTTTTTTTAAACTAAAATTGAAATTATATTCTCGAAAAGAATTAATATAAACAATTCATCTAGAATATTTAGAATATTAAAGCTTCAATAATCGATAAAAACATTTTAATAGCTAAATTTATTTTTTAAAAAGTGGGAATAGCAAAAAATAGAAAGACAAAGTAGTCAGATGCTTAAATTCAGAAGAAAAGAGAGTAAGCAAAACTTAATGCGAGACTAACTAGATTATCTATACTTATAAAAGGCAATGTTTGTGTGTGTGTGTGTGTGTATGTGTGTGTTTCTACAATGTCCAGACGAATCTATCGCACTTACAGCCATGAAATTTGGCACACAGGTAGTCGTAATGGTGACTGAATGCCCCTCTAAGCCGAAATTTTAAAATTTAATCTAGAAATTTTTTTATTTAATGTTTTGTGTTGTTTTGGGTGATTTTTCGCACTAATTTCTCAATAGCATGATTTCGGATAACTGTACGATAAAAATAGATACACCATCGGAAAGAGCACGCGATTTCCATTCTAATGAAGTTAGTTCTGAATTTCTAACGTAATTTACTGAATTTTGAGAAATTTTTAAAAAATACCCAGTTTTGGCAACAAGATGTTACTTTTGATTTTAAATTTGTTGCATCCGACTTTCTAATAACACTATTATTTTCAATTCTTTTCAGCTTATAACTAGAACGGTTCTGTCGGATTTAAAACAAGAACGGTTAAAATATCTTTTCCCATTTTTTTTAAATTAATTTTTTTTCTGGGCCGTTGAGAGTTATTTTTCTCGATCGAGTTCCTCGCGCGGCACTTCTTCGGAATGTTGCTGGCAATTTTGATTGGCGGGCGCGCAGGATACGTCATGACCTTCAACTGAATAACTTTGATTATTATTTTCGTCAGTTTCTTAACGTATTTATTCATCTCGCATACTTAGCTTGCAGAATAATAATTTTCACGTTGCAATTTTCTAATATTGTTTATCGCGAAAAAAATAAGCGGGAAAATCAATAATAGGTATCTTTTGTTTTGATTTTGTTTTCAAAACTTTTTCGTGTCATTGTGGGCTGGGTTTTTTTTTTTTTTTTTTTTTTTCATTTTGTTGAAGTCCTGATTCTACGGGCAACGCCGTGCGCGTACTGCTAGTTTATAAATAAATAAATATATGACATTCCTTATTCTAGTATATAATTGATTACTTTCCTGCAAAATGTTGACTTTCATTTATTTGAAATTGTTTGTAAATATTATTTAACTAATGCACAGTCAGTGCCATTATTTAAAAAGTGCTATTTATTTTAAAATGTCAAGTTTTCTTGCACTGGTTTTCAATAACTAATTTTATAGTTTAATTATAAGAAATAAAACTGCACCAAATCTGTCCAATAATTAGTCAATTATGCTTTCATTTAAAAAGTAAAAGTTCCGTTGACTATCATGTCTCCTTCGTAGACAGGTCAAAAATTTTAAAATAAAAAAAAGACAGTGAAAATAAAATAGAAAACTTGACCACTAATATAAGGTTATTTATAAAGTTTAAATGGAAACATCCATGCAATTTTTAAGATTTTTTACATACTTTTGTAAAATAGATTGTTTTAGCTCTTTGTACCTTTTTCATGAGAATGACCCATTTAATCATTAAGGATAATATAAAAAATTTGCTTTTTATCTAATATGATTAGGTATCGTTAAAGCATTCCCCGATTTTAAGAATAAATGTAAGTTCACATTCAGTGACTGGAATTTGTGGGTTAGAGAAAAAACATTTCAAGGGCGGAAACTTTCAAGTAAAGGGATGACAGTTCTTAAAGGAAGAAATAGACTTTTGAAAGCGACTTATTATAGTGCGTATCATGATTTTCATTTTTTTAAAAATTTGTTCACTCATTATATAAATTTTATGTAATAGCATTCTTTAAATAATTATTTAGGGTTTCTGACGTAGACTTACATCTCTCCATAGTGGTCTATTGGTATGTCGGGAAAGAAAAAAACTATGACGCTTTTGGCACTCAAGTTAAACGCTTATAGCTCCGCAACCAAATAACATAAAGATTTGGTTTTAGTTTCAATTAACAGAGAAAGGTAGACATTGAAGATTTTAAAAAGAATTCTAGAATTTGGAATTACGGTTTAGTCACAGTCGAGCTGCAAAGTTGGTGAAAATCACGAACATTTTGATGACGTCACAGCGACCGATGCGCGCGCACTCAGATTAAGGCAATTCATTCATCGATCGCGCGAAATATTACTCATGAATTGTTGAACTACGTCGAATTTCGTGCTAAAGCTAAACGCTTATAGCTCCGCAACCAAATAACATAGAGAGTTGGTTGTAGTTTCATTTAACAGAGAAAGGTTGACATTGAAGATCGCAAAAAGAATTCTAGAATTTGGAATTACGGTTTAGTCACAGTTGAGTTGCAAAGTTGGTGAAAATTACGAAGAATTTTACATAGATCGAGTCACATAGTCACACTAGACTATTAGTCACTATAGACTATAGAGTTGATAGTCAGATAGAGCTACTTTAGTCACAGAAAGTCACAGTTGAGTAAGGTAAGTAAGTCTACGCCCCTCAATCCCAGCGGCCGTTTCGCAGAGACAGCCTACCGTCGATTTTTTTTTTGTTTGCGTGTGTAGATGATAAAAATATATTTTTTAAAGATTTATCTTTTCTGTAAAAGTACATGAATATTTTCGTTTCAACTGTTCTTTAGTCAATTTGTGATTCAAAGAGCACATTAATCACGTTTCGAATGCTTTCTTTTTTCCAGACACTTGACGGTTTCGTCTTCGTTGTCGCCCCTGATGGGAAAATAATGTACATTTCAGAAACTGCTTCCGTCCACCTGGGCCTATCACAAGTAAGTCCCGTAAACTATTCGACGAATTCAAAATACATTTCCCTGGTAATGTTTTATAAATACGATTATTTGAATAGCTTATTTACAATCAGGATATTTTGATTGTAAGCAAAGTTTTAAATTAACCATGTGAGTCCTATCCCGCCTCAAACCGCCCGCTCGACAGAAGCCAGGCTCAGGCGGTTTCTGGCTTCATGGGTGAATTTTTTTAGGAAAAATGTAGTTCCTTTCTTTGTTGACAATTGATCGGGCAACCATAGGTGTCGACCTCTTGGAATTTCTGTAAAGAACGTGACGATTCCATTCTGTTTTTGTGAGCGAAGATTCACTCCAGGTTTCGAGGCAATGGAATTCGGATTCAGAGAGTTAACGCATAGGATGGAACTGACGTCACATTTAAATACAATCAATTACTAAATATACATATGTTACGGTCAATGTGGATAATCACCGTGGTAATTATGCATAAAAATCGGCGAATATTCATAATAACCAAATAAGCCGGTTAAAGTGGATAATTTATGAAAATTTATCGCATTAACCGGTTATTATGAATAACTACCAATGAAGTTTGTTTAATGTGATTAATTGCATTCACATGTGATCTCATTGACCAAACCTTAATGGTAAATGTG
>BGPR01000448.1:97951-114001 GCA_013235015.1 Araneus ventricosus
CTGCGTTGGGAATCTCCCGCTGCACGGTAGCCATTTTGAATCCTGCGTTGGGAATCTCCCGCTGCACGGTAGCCATTTTGAATCCTGCGTTGGGAATCTCCCGCTGCACGGTAGCCATTTTGAATATTGCGTTGGGAATCTCCCCTGGAGAAGATTTAGAGCGCCGTAACAGCGCGTTACCTATCTGAAAAAAAAAACTTTCGAGATACTCTCTCAGTAAAAAAACGAAGTTGCTACATTTTATGTTTTTTTCTTATGAATTTTTGGAATGGGTCCAATAATTTATGACCCCCTGTATGCTAAATATGGTAAGTTAAATCATAGTATACATAAACATACGAGTAATTTATTACATAAACTTATTTCATTTGATTTGCGATCTGGCCTTATATAGGGTTTCTTGGGGATAAACTAAATATGGATACTAAAATTTGTAACAGTCCTCATGAAAAAAGTTATCCCCTATTGATATGAGGAGTCTCATAAGAATTTCAGTTAATTGTTCCGATTTGTTTATCTTTCTATGTAATACAAAGGTACTTTTTATCAAAATCGCTTATTTCGTAAATTCAGTGGGTGTTATTTTGTATTACACAAAATAAAATATATTCTTATTCAATTTTATTATATTTTCTTATTTCTGTTGTTATCGGACAAATGCATTTCAGTTGATGATAGCTTTAAATTTCAAAGTATTTGATTTTGGAAATTATCTTATTAATTTTTCATAAGCTAGATGTTTTATTCTCCAAACACAGTAGGTTTTGTTTATGTAAATGCATAAGTGAATGATGCCAATACTTAAGCTCCGAAAATTCATCACAATAAAATTTCTCTTCAGCATTTAACTAACATATACGCAGTCCTTCACAACTCAATCTACGTAGAAGAATGCTGAGGTTGTAAGAAAAAAGACAACTAGATAAAGAGATTTTTTGAAGAACGTGTCACAATTTAAATATTAAGTTTCAATACTGAATCAATGCACCATACACTAAGACTTAGTTAAGAGCATCTTCAAATTTAAATATATTGTATTCATAAGCAATTTTATGCAGTGGCGGCTCGTCCATTAGGGTTGCAGAGCTGCAGCACCCCCTGATATTATTTTGTAAACTTGTATTTTTCGATTTGAATCTTATTTGCTTACTTTTCCACTCTCAGAGTTCAATGACTTACGAAAATGCATAAAAAGTGATGCAAAATTGAAAAAAGGCATAAAATGAATCCAAACGAAGAGAGACGCAGGTCTGAGCTGCAAAATAATCTGCCCCCCGAAATCCGTTCACTGAGCAGAAAATCCGGAGTGAAAAAGCAACTCTTTCTTCCTTTAACTTACACGGGCTGTGGTCTGAAAGTCAACACAGCTCTGGCTGGCACGGAGCCAACTGAACGAAAGAAAGATGCTCTTTTTAATATATTTCTCTTTTTCCTCATTCTCACACAAGTTGCAATCTCATTGGCTGTTTATGAGTTTCGCTTTCGGTTCGTGATGCGACGGCAGATTCAAGCAAATAATACTATTCTAAAACTTTCAAATTTTTAGAGTATTTCATTAAAAAATGAATTTAATATGTTTTAGCTTAAAAATAAATTTTCTGTATATGAGTTACAGTGAAACCTCTTCGAACGGCCACCCCTGCATAGCGGCCACCCCTCTTAACGGCCAATTTTTCGTAGCACGGATTTTTCGGCCCATACACCTAATGTTAAAATAACCCCTAGCAACGGCCACCCAACCCCTCAGAACGGCTGCCGGGTGGGTTCGCCCATCCCATTTGACAAACGTATAGGTTAGAGATTTACTTTTTAAACTGAAAAACGAACTTGAAAAATGGTTTTTTTTCCGAGAAGAGGTAAAAACTTAAAACAGTCACGAATTGTATCCTTTTTTCAAAAAATGTAAAAAATTATTAAATAAAGTACTATTTTCTCTTTAGATAAGTCTCAAACTTCATTTTAAATAAGAAATATGTGTCAGACTTCTTTATATTACGTATTATAGCAATTATCTTGTAATTGTAACGAAAACCCTTCAGAGCGGCCACCCCCTCTGAGCGGCCAATTTTTCTCGGAACGGAGGGGTGGCCGCTCAGAGAGGTTTCACTGTATTTGATATTCATTTTTGAAAGAGTGTTATCGAGTGAACTGGCAAGAAGGTAAGTGTATATGTGGAGCTCCGATTATTATTTTTTTTCGTCAAAGGAATCGTCACATCAGCATTCACTTTATTTTTTGTTAGTAAAACTAATAGAAAATGTCATATGCTGGTTATTTACTTTGTTTGAAAAGCAGGGAATTCGCATCTGGATTTGGAATTAAAAAATGTGGCCTACTTGGAGATAAAAGTGGCTTTTAAAATTGTATTCTCTTGATAAACATTTTTTTCCAGCTCTTTTCGTTTCTGAGCTCACGAGCCGCCACTGATTTTGCGTGCAAAACTTTTTTGTGTCATATCAATTAGATGAAACACGTTTTAGTACCTTCAATTGCCTGTATCCTCTTTGAAAAATTTTCTCAGCTCACATGCAATAAAGTGGACAAATTTCTTTACCTTGCCCTGTTCGTCTCTATTTCAGTGGAATTCGAGCTGGAGAGGTCTTTTTTCGTCCGAATGAAATGTGTTCTCGCCAAGCGAAATGCCGGCCTTACGTCTGGCGGTTACAAAGTAAGTAAAAAAGCTATATTTTCTTCTTATCATAATATTCTACAAGGGTTTTGATTTGTTAATACAAACCATCACTCAAGGCCTGCGCGCTGATTTCTGATGCTTTCGGTTGTTTTCTTCCTTAAATGTCCAGTGTTGCCTTTAAGCAACACACCCAATTTTGTTTTCTAAAATCTTAACCAGCGGGAGTGGCCTCCCCGAAACTTTCTCGCATACGAAAAGTAATGTGGGGTGGGTAAACACCCAGTGGGTAGGTAAATATTATTGGGGTATTTACGCAAGGCCTGGTTATTTTGAGAAAAAAATTATGAATGGTGATTTACATTGAAACATTTCAAATTCATGAATTCCTGAAATTTAATATTTTGCAAAAAAGAATTGCGAATTTTCTCAATTTTTACGCGAGGTGAGGAACTAGAACCTTATTTAACGCTTTCGACTAAGAAATCTTACTGCTGATATCACGCAAGATTCACCATACCTTCCATCTGGAAAATGTCAGAACGAACTTTGATTCAGGGGTTGCCATAATTTCCGAAGGTGCGGCTCACTACAATTTCCTGCGTAGACTGCCAAGGTCAAACGCCAACCTTACTAACTTTAGTAAAATAAACGAAATGCTCGCCAACACACAGTGGCAATGTGCATTTTGAACTAAATATGCAATTTGAACACCTGTTTTTTTTAACCGATTTGAACGAAATTTGGGCACAGATCTATAATTAATGTTAGCATACGTGATACCAAGTTTTATTTATCTAAGCCAAAGGGCTTATGAGATACAAGTATACGATTATACAGACCGACAGACAGTCAACCCGTTGACGGATTTGGCCCAAAATTTTATACGGACCTACATTTATGACGATAAAACTGTGTACCAAATTTTATCCATCTAGCTATTCAAGTTTTTGAGTTATAGTGTTCACGTGACTTCGGACATACAGACAGACAGACTTCCCGTTGACGGATTTTGTCCAAAATTTGAAAGAAACCTACAAATTATGTTTAAAGACCACATACCAAATTGCATCCCCGTAGCTCTAATAGTTTTCGAGTTATCGTGTTCACAGACAGAGATAATTCCAAAATTGTGTTTTTCGGACTCAGGGAGGTCCAAAACGTGGAGATTCGTCAAAATCTCGAGTTCGAATTTTTTTGACAATTACAATACCTTCTCTTTGTATACTTCGTATACGAGAAAGTAAAAAGACTGAAGCTATAATGCCTCTTTTTGCCAATAGGATACACACTGAAAATTATATTAAATCAATTTAATACAAATAGATGGCAACCTGAGTGCTGATAAAAAATAAATTGATGTCTTTCCATCGAGGCTGCACCTTTTTTGCTTTGTTTGTATGCTTGAGAATACCATGTTTAATTCTAATACATTAGAACCCCGCTAATCCGAAATTCCGGTTAATCCGAACCGATTTTATTTTCGAAAATTGTATGTAATTGAAAAGATTTAAATATTCATACTAAAAAAAAAGCACTTTTTCAGCATGCATAATTTTGCACACATTGAAGAAACTAATGCAATAATTCAAGGATCGCATTTACATTTAATAAAAACACATTACATTAACACATCACATACACATTTACATTAACGATCTTTTGGTTTGAAGAAATTTGTCAGATTTGTTTGATAAAGTGATGTTATTCTCGACGTGGAAGTAGTATTATGCCAACGTCTCATAAACATAATGTCTGTCGATGTCACATTTTCACACTGCTCTATAAATCGCAGTGCTATTTCTACCGCATTTGCAGCTTCAGAATGAGAAACGAGAACATTCTCTGGCTCATCAGTTTCTTCTAGATCAGAGTCATCTTGTGGCTTATTCTGAACTAAAGATATAATTTCTTCATCTGTATATAACTGGTTGGCTTCAGGATCACAAGACAACCACTCAGTTACAGTGTGTTCAGTTGCGTCTTCACATTTACACAGTCTATACATTTGATAAGCAGAAGAATTTCGCTTTTGTTTGCTTCTCCCTGTTCAACTTTGCTAGAATCAGCTAAACTTGGCCATAACTTCTTCCGCAACTTTACTAAACAATTTTGTGTAACATTGTCCCATGACTACGATACCCAATAAACTACATTTTTTATTGTGACATTCTTTATAAGATGCAGTACAGAGTCAGAACTACCATCGATTCAAGAGATAGTAGTACTGAGTACTTATAACTTTTTTCTTTTCTATTTTTATCGGAATTTCGGGTAATCCGAACAGGCACCGGTCCCAATTAGTTCGGATTATCGGGGTTCTACTGTATTTTGAAGGAAATTCCTCATAAGTATTATTCGTTATTAAAATTCATCTGTGTTTGACATTATGGAATTTTATCAAGGAATTTGTTTCCTGAAATAAAGCCCAGTGTTGTTAGTTGGTAACAAACTGTTTTATAACCATAAACCATACTTAAAAGAAAATAAGATTTTTTAAAGTATTTTTTTTATGTTTTATTCAAGAAATGGAAGTTAAAAAATATTTTTAAAATTAATTTTAAAAAAAACGGTCTTTTAAGGGTTAATCTGATACTTTGAGTACATGACGTTTCATATTCTCTAATACTTAGAGAACATGACGTTTCATATTCTCTAATACTTTGAGCACATGACGTTTCGTATTCCTCTTGATAATTGAGCACATGACGCTCTTGCAGTATTCTCCTGGATACTCTCTTGAGTACATGACGTTCTCGTGTTCCTCTGACACTTTGAGTATGACGTTTCATATCTCTCAATACCTTGAGCACATGACGTTCTTCGGTGGCCTCCTGATTAACTTTGAGTACATGACGTTTCGTATTCCTCTGATACTTGAGTATGACGTTTCATATTCCTCTAACACTCTTTGAGCACATGACGTTTCGTATTCTCTGATACTTTGAGTACATGACGTTTCGTATTCTCTGATACTTTGAGTATGACGTTTCATATTCTCTGATACTTTGAGTACATGACGTTTCATATTCTCTGGTACTTTGAGTACATGACGTTTCATATTCGTGTTTAATTTCATGAGAATTTAATTACTTCTTACGCTATTTATTGCCAGAAGTGTTTTTATATTAAATTAATTTCATCGTTTAATTTCAATGTTTGTTTTCACCGCTTTTTGAGTGTAATTTTATCCTTAGCTTATTTGTTTTAGTACTGTTTTGTTGTGCTGTGGAGAGTTTTTCATCCCCATCGGCCTGTCTCAGACTTTACACCCTCTTCGGTAGGCTGGGTCGGTGTGGGTTTTAGATAAATAAATGAATCGTCACTCATCATTTGTAAAGATTACCGTTGTTTGGTCCTTTTTACTTTTTCGCATACAAGCTATACAAAGGGATTCAAATGTCCGGAGAAACTTTAGATTTCAATAATTTGCGAGTGATGAAGTTTGAAAGATATTTGCAAAGAAAGAATGGAAATTGTGGCGATCGTGGCCCTTTTTAAGGTTGTGTTGGTTCTTTTGAATGGAGTACCAGAGATGATAACAAAAGCAGTTCATCTAGATGATGACACTGAAGACAGGACAAATACTAAAACACGGATAGAAATTGAAAGCACGGGAAAATAATGCTGTTGCGACCCCTTCTGTCAGCAACGACAATAATACGTAAAACAGAAAGATACGTCGGGATCCTTCGCGGTCAGCAACGGCAAAACAGAAAGATACGCTGGATCCTTTCGCGGTCAGCAACGACACAAAGGAGAGATACGTTGTGGACCCCTTCGCGTTCAGCAACGACAAACAGAAAGATATGCCAGATCCTTCTTCGCGTTCAGCAACGACAAAGCAGAAAGACAAGTCGCAGATCCTCTGCGGTCAGCAACGATATAAACAGAGAGTATATGACAACCTTCGCGCCCAGCAACGAATAATGTCGTAAGTCGGACCCTCGCGTCGCGTCTTACACAAACAGAAAGCATATCGTCGGGACCTCGCGGTCAGTAACGACACAAACAGAGAGATACATTGTGATCCTTCGCGTTCAGCAACGACACAAATGAAAGACAAGTCGGGATCCTTCGCGGTCGTAACGACACAAAACAGAAAGACACGTCGGGGACCTCGCGGTCGCAACGACACGTTAGAGATATACATTGTGATCCTTCTCACGTTCAGCAACGACACAAACAGAAAGACAAGTCGATCCTTCTGCGGTCAGTAACGACACAAACAGAGATACATTGTGATCCTTCTGCTCAGCAACGACAAAGTAGAAAGACAAGCGATCCTTCTGCGGTCAGTAACGACACAAACAGAAAGACACGCTCGGGACCCTTTCGCGGTCAGCAACGACACAAACAGAGAGATAAAGACAGATCCTTCACGTTCCAGCAACGACACAAACAGAAAGACAAGTCGGGATCCTTCGCGGTCAGTAACGACACAAACAGAGAGATACATTGTGATCCTTCGCGTTCAGCAACGACACAAACAGAAAGACAAGTCGGGATCCTTCGCGGTCAGTAACGACACAAACAGAAAGACACGTCGGGACCCTTCGCGGTCAGCAACGACACAAACAGAGAGATACATTGTGATCCTTCACGTTCAGCAACGACACAAACAGAAAGACAAGTCGGGATCCTTCGCGGTCAGTAACGACACAAACAGAGAGATACATTGTGATCCTTCGCGTTCAGCAACGACACAAACAGAAAGCCAAGTCGGGATCCTTCGCGGTCAGTAACGACACAAACAGAAAGACAAGTCGGGACCCTTCGCGGTCAGCCACGTCCAAGTTATACACCTACGCTTTTCGTTGGTATTCCCGGCCCTCACCCGCCGGCGTTTTCTCCGTTCGTTCACCCCTTGAGATCACCACTCAACTGATTCAAAAACAATCCCCGACCCTCGGGGATGGCAGCGCCCTCCACTGGCGAATGCGAACAGGGAATTCCAATACTACAGAAATGGAACAAGATTCTTTTGTCACGACACCAGAATTAACTGCTAGACAGTTTAATCTAGCAGATAGTTTTGCAGTTGTTGGACTGATGCCACCAACTGTAAAACGATACATAGATAAGTCAATGAGTGGATTAATATCTATAAGTTAATGAATAGAGTAATGGTTTGCAGATATTTCATGTGTCGTCCTCCATTCTGGAGTTCATCTGTGAGGCGAGGAACTACAATTTTCGCCGCATGTTGATATTATATAATATGATCAACAGAAATGTTGCTTATTGCAGTGAAAAAGTATAGTTAATAGCCTGAAAGCTGAGCTCCTGAATGGAGGACGACGCATTGAGCAGCTGAAAGCCATTACTCCGACTAATGTCTTATTATATGTAACACAAAGTTTGTAGCCGTTTTCAGAACTATCTGGTGCTTCTAATTGTAATTGGTGGAGCGATGCCACCAACGATAATAAAATACATAAATAAGTCAATGAGTGGAGCAATATCGATAAAACAATGAATGGATTAATGGCTTGTAAATATCTCATGTGTCGTCCTCCATTCAGGAGTTCAGCTGTCATGCGAGGAACTACAATTAATTCTGGTTTTATGACAAAAATACCTGGTTTCATTTCCCTCCTTTCTGTACAAACGGGATCTTTATCTTTATTTGTTTAAGAATGATTGACTTTTAAGTGCTTCTGCCTTGCACGGAGCTTCTGAATCAATCTGTATATAGAGAAAGATTGCTATCGTCAATTATATGAATTACTATGAAGTCCATTTAACCCTTAAAGGCTCAGTGTTGCCTTTAAGCAACATACCCCATTTTGTCTTCTAAAATCTTGAGAATAAGACAGAAGCTCTAATGCCTGTTGTTGCCAATAGGATACATACTGAAATTTTTACTAAATCAATTTACAACATATGGATGGCAGCCTGAGTGCTGATAAAACCAGCTCCTAAACTTTCTCGTATATTCCTAACACATGTTGAGAAAAAATAAGCTAAGAGGCAGTAAAAAGAACAAGCATCCCTAATGCAGTGGAGAAAAAAAGCTTGGGAATTGGAAGCTTGGAGTCGAAAAGCTTGGGTAGAAACGGAGAAGATTAACGCAAGTAAATTACGCAATAACGGCCTCGCGTCATTGTGTGATGAGAAAAGACAAATAGGCGATTTGAACAACTTTTTTTCAACTGATTGAAACGAAAATTGGGCACGGATCTACAATTAATGTTAGCAAGCCTCATACCCATTTTTATTTATCAACGCCGCAGGGTTTATGAGTTATAATGTTTAGAAATATGCGATTATACAGACAGTCAACCCTTTGACGGATTTGGTCCAAAATTTGATTCGGACATACGTTCCTGATGATAAAACTGTGTACCAAATTTTATCCATATAGCTATTCAAGTTTTTCAGTTATAGTATTCACATGACCGCGGACAGACAGACTTCCCGTGGACGGATTTTGTCCAAAATTTGATAGAAAGACGGGGAAACAGCGGAAGGGGAAACGGCAGCTTTTAGGGGAAGTATACGAGAAAGTTTAGGAGAGAACACTCCCGCTGGTTATAATGATAAAATAAATCTCACCCACATAAAAATACATATAGGTATTGAGTAAAGGATGCAGTTTCGAATGGCTACTAATGTAAATACGTTTTTCTATTGGTTATTAGATGGAATTCACCTAGAATAAGCATTTTATACAGTTACAACTATTCAGCAGGAGGGTTTACGAGTTATAATGTTTAGAAGTATGTGATTATACAGATCGACAGACAGTCAGCCCTTTGACGGATTTGGCCCAAAATGTGTTACGGACCTACACTCCTGATGATAACACTGTGTACCAGATCTTAACCATCTAGCTATTCAAGTTTTTGAGTTATAGTTCTCACATGAACGAGGACAGACCGACAGACAGATTTTCTCTCGATGGATTTTGTCCAAAATTTGATAGACACCTACAAATTATGTGTCAAGATCACATACCAACTTTCATCCCCGTAGCTCTAATAGTTTTCGAGTTATTGTGTTCATAGACAGGCAGACATAATTCCAAAATTGTGTTTTTCGGACTCATGGAGGTTTAAAACGTGGAGATTCGTCGAAATCTCGAGTTCGAATTTTTTTGACGATTAAATTACTTTCTCTTTGTATATGAGAAAGTAAAAACACTGATCTGTTAGATTTTCCCTTCTCTTATCATATAATGAGAACATAAAAAACCCATTATATTCATCCTCTTTTGTATCACTAAAAGCCATTTTATTTGTATAGATTAAAATGTCAGTTTTGATGGATAAAATTAACCATTTAAACTTAAACATCACATTACTATAGTTATTATCTACATTATCTACAGTAGGAACTTTCTGAAATTTGTTAATAATCTTAGAAAAGTGAATCTTTCCTTGTTAAATGCTTAGAAAAGCTGCAATCAGTTTCGATTAAATATAATTTAATGGAAAATTTTCCTTTGTTTTGTACGTAACAATAAATCTCCGATGATAAGCATCAAAATCAATCTTAGAAAGATAAATCTTAAACAACACTGATCGAACGATAAGATGAACGAGACGATTTAAAATGTGAAGACAATTTGCTGTTCTTTATCACTTCGCTGAACAAATTAAGAAATAAAACTGTTTCCTTCAATTTTCCTCCCAATGGATTCGAAAATAGGTGTTCTTAACCCACTTCCAATGTCTTTCAATCATTTTTTTGTACTTTCTCGTATACGAAGTATACAAAGAAAAAGTACTGCAATCGTCAAAAAATTCGAACTCGAGATTTTGACGAATCTCCACGTTTTAGACCTCCCCGAGTCCGAAAAACACAACTTTAGAATTATGTCTGTCTGTCTGTGAACACAATAACTCGAAAACTATTAGAGCTACGGGGATTAAAGTTGGTATGTGGTCTTTAAACATAATTTGTAGGTTTCTATCAAATTTTGGACAAAATCCGTCTAAGGGAAGTCTGTCTGTCTGTATGTCCGTCTTAATGTGAACGCGATAACTCACAAACTTAAATAGCTGGGTGGATAAAATTTGGTACACATTTTTATCATCAGGAACGTAGGTTTGCATCAACTTTTGGACCAAATGCGTCAAAGGTCTGACTGTCTGTCTGTCTGTATAATCGCATACTTTTGAACGCAATAACTTCTTTAAAAAATTACTTTGATAAATGAAATTTGGTACGTGCCCTTCGTACCTTAATGGTAGATTTTGGTGTCAATCGGTTGAAAACCGGTGGGAGTGGTCTCCCCTAAACTTTCTCGTATACTTCTCCAAAAAGGTGCTATTTCCCCTCCCCCCGCGTGGATAAAAAAATTCGAACCTACTGTAACACAGGATCCAATGACTATCAGAAAATATTTAGGTAAAGAATCAAATTCAAAGCGATTCGTTCTGATTAAATGCTTACCGATTTCTACTCTTACCGGCTCAAGGACAAAGTCACGTAATCCTTCCGCGTGCACAGATTGTTACCAGTATGCATACGCATGGAGAATCGGATTAAAAACAAGGACAAAGTCACGTAATCCTTCCGCGTGCACAGGGATTGCTACCAGATATTGCTATCAGTACGCATGCGCATGGAGATCAAAAGTAAACAAGTATGCGATTATACAGACCGACATACAGTCAACCCGTTGACGGATTTGTCCCAAAATTTTATACGGACCTACATTCATGACGATACAACTGTATACAAAATTTTATCCATCTAGCTAATCAAGTTTTTGAGTTATAGTGTTGACATGACCGCGGACATACAGACAGACTTCTCGTCTTCGGATTTTGTCCAAAATTTGGAAGAAACCTACAAATTATGTTTAAAGACCACATACCAAATTTCATCCCCGTAGCTCTAATAGTTTTCGAGTTATCGCGTTCACAGACAGACATGATTCCAAAATTGTGTTTTCGGACTCGGGGAGGTCTAAAACGTGGAGATTCGTCAAAATCTCGAGTTCGAATTTTTTGACGATTACAATACTTTCTCTTTGTGTACTTCGTATACGAGAAAGTAAAAAGGCGTTCAAATTGCAAATTCCGTTTCCTTTATCTTACTCCCAGCCCTATTGGTAATCACGCCGGTTTCTCATTCCATTTTCGCGCTGAATGACCTTCGGAAATCGTGGTATGACGTTTCGCCTATTTTTTTCTCCACTGCGCTAGGGGCTCTTGCTCATTTTACTGCCTTTTAACT
The DNA here is from genome assembly GCA_013235015.1 of Araneus ventricosus. Classification (NCBI taxonomy): domain Eukaryota; kingdom Metazoa; phylum Arthropoda; class Arachnida; order Araneae; family Araneidae; genus Araneus; species Araneus ventricosus. The sequence goes on from BGPR01000448.1 coordinate 109,770, forward strand.
TATTTTTTCTCTACATGTGTTGGTAGTATACGAGAAAGTTTAGGGGAGACCACTCCCGCTGTTTTTTAAAGCAGTGAAGAAACGACCGTTTTAATAGTTTTTCTTCAGCCATTTCTGTTCATTACAACAGTGACATGTTTGTTCTGATATAAAAATTAAATTCTTTTTCTAAGGGAGAAGAATGAAAACGCCTTGTTAAACAAATTTTGTCTTCTGCCCATCAGGTGATCCACTGTAGCGGTTACCTTAAGGTTCAGCGGTACGCCGTAGACACGTCGCCGTACGACAGCTGCTTCCAGAACATGGGTCTGGTGGCGGTTGGACACTCCCTACCACCCAGCGCCATCACCGAGATCAAGATGTACTCCAACATGTTCATGTTCAGGGCCAACATGGACCTCAGACTCATATTCTTGGACGCCAGGTGAGATTATGCGTTTATGTTTTTTCAAGTCCTTCCTAGTCAATGTATGCTGCTTTGAAGGTTTTATTTTTCACTATGGACCTTATGCACCGTTTAGGTTCGAGAGTATAGAAAAACAGCTGTGGAGGAATAAACAAAACGATCGGCCTGTAAGAGACTCAGAAATAAAAGCAGTTCTGAGTCAGCTGTTTAAGACTGACCAATGGCTGCCTCTGGCAGGTCACGTGTCGGAGGATGTGACGTCACATGCATAAGGTCCATTTAGGGTCTTGAGTACTGTTGTCTTGTCTGGGACCCTTACAATAAAAATAAAGTTAAAATTATTGAACAGGTACAAACTAGGTTTTTAACACTTATTTTACCGAACAAATCTCTATTATCCACAAGACTTATCTTGTGAATAATAGAGTTTATCTATACTTATGAAAGGCAATGTTTGTGTGTGTGTCCGCGATGTCCAGACGAACCTATCGCACTTACAGCCATGAAATTTGGCACACAGGTAGTCGTAATGGCGACTCAATGCACCTCGAAGCCGGAATTTTAAAATTTAATCTAGAAATTCTTTTATTTAATGTTTTGTGTTGTTTTGTGTCATTTTCGGCACGTTTACGGCTGTAGCATCTTTTCTAATGATCGCTGAAAAACAATCAATGCACCATCGGATAGAACAAACAATTTTCTTTCTAATGAAATTTGTTTTGAGCTTCAAACGTAATTTACTGAATATTGAGCAATTTTTAAAAAATAGTCATTTTTGCCGACAAACTTTTGATTTCGTATTTAAATTTACCGCAACCCCGTTCTAATAAAGTTATCTCTTTGATTTTTTTTAGGTAATGAATGGAATATTCCCCCCGAATTAAAACAAAAACGGTTAAAATATTTTTTATGGTTGAATATTAATTAATTTTTTTCTGAAGTGTTAAAATATTTTCGCTCTATTTTTTTCCCTCGATTCTTCGTAACCAAGGTCGCGGTGTTCTATTCCCAGCATGTATTTCGTCAAAACCACGTGACGTCATAATCCCGTTGTTGAAGATTGTAAGCTTTTTTTTAAAAAAAATTTTGAAATTCAGGATTTCACGTGCAGCTCCGTGAAGGTACTGCTAGTTATATATATTATAATACTTGTTTATTTGTAAATATATTTACCAAGTTTAATTACATACGTAATTTTTCTATTTATAAATTTTACAAGATTTTTAACAGGTACTCTGACGATCTGATGTGTTTAATATGTCTTATGGTGTTTTTAAGACTGAATGTTTGCGGCTTTTGTGTTCGTGGAGTGATTTTATTTTGTGTGCTTTTTAAATTCGTGCTGTGTTTCTTAGTGATTTCTGTGTCTGTCTGTTGTTTTCATTAATCTGTGTTTTACGGCTATTTTAGTGTTTGTTTTTGTATCATGCACTCTGTGATTGGAGTTTATTCTGTAGTGTGCATTTTCCAAATAAATAAATAAAATAAAATAAATAAATAGATTGCAGGGCCGGATTATCAAATGGGCAAATGGGCCCGGAGGCCTGAAGATTCTTTTAGCGATATTTTCAGGGTAATATAATTTTGTTCCTTCATTCGATTTACAAGGGCCATGTACTGCAACTTATTCAAATAAAAATCAGGTTTCGTTTAAATTACTGGACACTATTTGTAGGATTCTTTATATTTTCACATTCGGATCATTGTGGTCCAATTATTTTACAGTTGGCTGACTGACTCACAAATCAACAGACCTGACAAACTTTGTATTAGAGTATTTAGAATGCATTAAATAAGCTTAGAATTTTTTTTTAAACTTTTTGTTTAAAATTACTTTTAAATTTTAATTTTAAATCTTTTATACGCAAGATACAGAAACCAACTCGCTTGAAGGTGACCGCAATTAAATGTTTTGTTATTTCAGATTTTCCTAATATTGTTACTTAAAAACTCCTTATCTTTATAAATAAAACGCACAGAAATCGAGCGTATTACTTATTGTCGAATGGCAACAGTTAAATGTAAACAAACCGGCCGCCTGCCGTACAAACTTTCAGTCTGTTTAGTTGAACGTTTTTTCAAGTCGCTTAGATGTTTAATGGCGCTGCAAAATATAATTATAAATGCTCGTAAGAGGGCTCGCCGAGTCACCGAAACCCCGGTACAGCTTTGATACACGGCATCACTGGCGATGATTTTTTTGGCGACTTTTTTCAAGAGTTTCAATATAGGACACCATTGGCGATATTTTGTTTTGGCGACTTTTTTCAACAGCTTCTATATAGGGCCCCATTGGCGATAATTTTGTTTGGCATTTTTTCAACAGCTTCAATATGGGACCCCATAGGCAATATTGTGTTTGGCGACTTTTCAACAGCTTCAATGGACCCATTGGCGATATTTTGGGCAACTTTTCAACAGTTCAATTGGGACCCCGGTGGCGATATTTTGTTTTGGCGACTTTTTCAACAGCTTTGATATACGGCATCACTGCCGATAATTTTGTTTTGGCGACTTTTTTCAACAGCTTCAATATAGGGCCCCACTAGCGATAATTTTGTTTTGGCGACTTTTTTCAACAGCTTCAATATAGGGCCTCATTGGCGATAATTTTGTTTTGGCGACTTTTTTCAACAGCTTTGATATACGGCATCACTGCCGATAATTTTGGTTTGGCAACTTTTTCAACAGCTTCAATATAGGACCCCATTGGCGATATTTTGTTTTGGCGACTTTTTCAACAGCTTTGATATACGGCATCACTGCCGATAATTTTGTTTTGGCGACTTTTTTTCAACAACTTCAATATAGGGCCCCATTGGCGATAATTTTGTTTTGGCGACTTAACGATACGATGTTCGGTTAGGCGACAAAAAGTCGCCAATACAAGATTATCGCCAGTGTTGCCGTATATCAAAGCTGTTCCGAAACCTCGATTCAGTCCGAGGAAAGGAGATCTAAAAGAAATACTGTTGACAGAAATGGGCGTCTAACAGAAAGTCTCATTGAACGCGAAAACAGGCTTAATTGTAGCTTAAGTTTCGCGTCTCTTTTTTGTCTTGTCGAATTTTCTTGAAAAGCTGAATCGCCACCTTGGCTCAAATTCTTTCTTGGCGATAGTTGATGCGCGCTGTATTTTTGAGCAGTTGAAGCGTAAGGAGCCCGAATGCGCCAACTTGGCTGAAAATGCATGGCGTGCATGTAATGGAGCGCAGAAGATCTGAGCGGCATCAGCTAGTATAGGTAGAAATTGAAACCAATAAAAAAATATCGGTTTGGGAAGATTGGAAGTGGAAAGGGGGTGGCCCAAAATATGCATTACTTTAGGGCCCCAACAGAGCTTAACCCTTTATTTACCTAATTAACTTACCAGCAAATTTTCAATTTTATTTTAGCATCATTAGATACGTTTTAATGCAGAATAAACGTAGGAAAGATGAAAAAACTTTTTTAATTAAATAAATAATTTAATTAATTTGATTAATGATTAAAAAATTAATTTTCGTCTCCATGTGCCATCTACTGGTAGCTTTCGGAACTACATTCGTCGTGTTCATGTGAATACTGTCAGGAAAAACGGTCAAATTACGAAGATATAAGCGTGATTAAGTAGTACTTCTAATAATGTTCCTTAAACATCGATAGTTCAGCTATCGATAGTGCAGTCGATAGTTTTCCCAACTATCGACTGAAACTATCGATAGTTTTCTCCCCGGCGATACTATCGATAGGTGTTTTTCAAGTCGATAGTTTAGAAACTATCGATAGTTTTTCCCTAGCGATACTATCGATAGGTGTTTTTCAAGTCGATAGTTTAGAAACTATC
>BGPR01000448.1:130446-148514 GCA_013235015.1 Araneus ventricosus
GTGAATGCAGTCCAACAAGAATTATATTGTTACGCAAATCGTCCGGTGGATGTAAGTGAATGCAGTCCAACAAGAATTATATTGTTACGCATATCGTCCAGTAGATGTACGTGAATGCAGTCCAACAAGCAAGATAAAAAAAATAATGCTCTTTATTTTATGAATATTCTAGGAAAACAACCGTAGCACAGGTAGCAAAATTAGACAGCTCTTCTATAAATTTACAACACAGGTAGATATCAGATAAGTTATAAATCTCAGAAACAGCACTTTCAGTAGCTCTCAATATCTATCAATTCAACCACTACTGACCAAACTCCAACTGACTAATTCTTGGTTTGAGAGCTTGCTTTTATACCTTTTCCAATAGGAAGAGACGTCACATAGTATCTCTAGAAGGTTCTTGATATTTCCCGCTCCTAGTAGAGATGGGTCCACAATTCATGAATTTCCTAGAAGATTCCTTTCGTCGCCAAAATCGCCAAATTTGTCTCCAAGTCGTCAAGATCGGTATTCATTGGCTTGATTCCCAGTAAAATTTCTGTGAAACTCCCTTTCTTTCCCTAAGATTAGCACGTCAGGGAAACAACTTTACAACTTCGTAGCAATATCTATATGTGAACAAACACGAAAGCTAAAGGGATGAAATTTGGTCTAAGGTTCTTGCACCAAGATTGTAGATCTGCGTCTAATTTTGAACGAAATCTATCGACGGGAAGTCCGTCTGTCTATCCGTCCGTCAGTGTGTAGGAGAACACGATAATTCAAAAACTCAAGCAGCAAGAAAGATGAAATTTGACATCTGATTTTATTACTAGAATTGTTGATTTCTATCAGATTCTTGGACGAATAGTCAACAGATTCACTGTCTGTCGATCTGACTATTCGTGGGCATGCGAATACGATAACTCAGCTAGCGGGAGTGACCTCCCCGAAACTTTCTCGTATACGACCAGTAATGAGGAGTGATTAAATACCCAGTGGGTAGGTAAATATTTTTGGAGTACATACCCGAATATTTACCCGAGGCCTGGGTATTTTGAGAAAAAATTATGAATGGTGATTTACAATAAAACGTATAAAATTCATATATTTCCAAAAACCTGAAACCGAATATGCATAAAAATTGCGCATGTTCGCAATTTTTATGCGCGCTGAGGGTACCACATGTAATGAGATTTTATTTAACTTTTTTGAGTTCGAAATTTTATTATAGATATCACACAAGATTTCACCACACCCCTGGTTAATCAAGGTCGTCCATCTGGGGAATGTCAGAACGAAGTTTCAATTTAGGGGGTTGCCATAATTTTCGAAGCGCGAGTTTACCACTCGCTACTATTACCTTTGTAAACCGCGCCAAGGCAAAAGAAAATCATTCTGTAAACAACCGCTTGGCGGCAGGTTACTGTCGCTAATACACAACAGCAATTGCAATTTGAACCGAATATGCAATTTGAACGCCTTTTTTTAGCCGATTGATACAAAAATTGGACACAAATCTGCAACTAAGGTTAGAAGGCCACATACAAAATTTCATTTATCTAAGTAATTTTGTTAAGAAGTTGTTGCATTCAAAAGTATGCGATTATACAGACCGACAGACAGATAACTCTCTGACGTATTTGGCCCAAAGTTTTATATGGACCTACATTCCTGATGATAAAATTGTGTACCAAATTTTATCCATCTAGCTATTCAAGTTTTTGAGTTATGGTGTTCACATGAACGCGGACAGACTACTTCCCGTAAACGGATTTTGTCCAAAATTTGATGGAAACCTGCAATTTAAGTGTCAAGAACACATATCAAATTTCATCCTTGTAGCTCTAATAGTTTTCGAGTTATCGTGTTCACAGACAGACATGATTTCAAAATTGTGTTTTTCGAATTCGGGGAGGTCTAAAACGTGGAGATTCGTCAAAATCTCGAGTTGGAATTTTTTGACGATTACAATACTTTCTCTTTTCATAATACATCGTATACGAAAAATTAAAAACGCAATCAACTAGATAAATGAATTTATGTATGTGAGCTCTACACAAAATTGAAAACCTGCATCTAATTTTTAACTAAATGCGTCAACGGGAAGACTATTGTTTGTTTGTCCATGTATATGTAAAATTGACTCTGAAACACAACTAGATAAATGATGGTCTTGAAATCAAAATTATAGATCCGTGTCAAATTTTGGATCTAATTGGTCAAAACGAATAAATCCAAAATGCTGTGATGTATTGCAGCACAGTATGAAAAATCGTGGAGCCTTCTTTATCGAAAATAATATATTTATTGGACGTCTACCACAGCACAAACATGAAAAACAAACACATACACTTCCATCACGAACGTTACAATCACTGACTTACATCGAATTCCAAGTTCAATCTCATAGTTATGATTCTTTTCCGTTGCTAGGCAACGTTAGCAAAAGACAATATCGTTGCCAAACTATTTTTATTACCTTTAGAAAAGAATTAATGCCAAACGATATTTTTAATTGATTTCTTTTATGATCAAACGATATTTTTAATTAATTTCTTTTATGACCAAACGATATTTTTAATTGATTTCTTTTATGATCAAACGATATTTTTAATTAATTTCTTTTATGATAAAACGATATTTTTAATTAATTTCTTTTATGACCAAACGATTTATATATCTGTTTAATTCCTTTCTTTAAATATTTTAACAATTCTGCAAATATATATTTTTTATTCGTTACGAATATCACAATGCATACTAGATTTTCTTCACTATACTAGAAAGCGTAAGATAAAATGCGGCATATTGTTTAAGAGAAGTTCAAGAGAGAATACTGGTTTCTTATTTTGATTTGGGAATGATTTTGTGTTTCAATGCAAAATGTGATGATGAACTGAAAAATTAAGAAAGATCAAACTTAACGGTTTGCGTAAAAAAATATCACTTGAATCTATGAAGGTCTTTCAAAAAACAAAAATAATCTCAAATATTAATACAATTCTGTTAGTGCCCTGAGTCAAAAGGCTTTTCTGCCTATTTGCAAGCAAACTACATTACTGCTGCCTGCCTTAGGAATTGCGGGGTCCTACGGAAAATAATCTTCGTTTATTTCGAAAAAAAATTGAAAATCTTTTAAAACGCGGGCTTAAACTGAGTTAATACAATTGGAACTATTTTTCCAACGAAAATGAATTAAAAAATGTTCTTTTCAATATAATTTTAAAATATTGTTTGCAAACCGTTAATCCTACAAAAATCAAACTCCCTTTATCTAGAAGATAATTTCAACCTTCTCCGAAGATCTCATTTGAAATCTTATCCTGTACCTTAGAACAGAACAAGTGCACTTAAATTCTTGTACTAGTATACATAGGAATTAAATGCAAGAAATAACAGCCATATTAATGGTATTATTTTACGATAATTATTTTACTGATTCAGCAGCAGCGAAAGTGTAATGTATTTGTTAACAAGTTGTAGAGAGCAGATTGCAGACCGGCGCGGGGCCCCTTAGGTGCGGGGCCCCATTAAGAGCAATTGGTCCAATCGGCTTAAGGCAGGCCCTGTGCCTAATTACAAGCAAACTGGCTAGCCTGAAAACTCAAAAAAATCTACCGAAATTATTGACTGACTAAAATTTACAGTTTGTTTAAAAAGTTGACTCTGTGTGGGAATTGTCATTTTTAAAAAATTTTCTCAGATTGCAACGATATATTTGATAATGATAATTCATTGATTCAAAACCTAGCAACAGATTTACATGCATGTTTACAATGTATTCATTTTTTTCCAGAGTTACGAATTTAACAGGATATCAGCCGCAAGATTTAATAGAAAAGACGCTATATCATTATCTTCACGGAGCTGATTGTGTCCAAATGCGATATTCTCACGATACACGTAAGTAACAAGATGAACTTATATTTATTTATTTATTTACTGAAATGACGAATTATACCAATTATCCGCTAGAAAATTAGTGAAAAAACTATGACGTAAGAATAAAATATCATTTTTTTTATTCTTAAATAATCAGACTGAAAGCAATGTTTTAAATGAAGCTGGTTAAGAGTAAGAGACATATATTCTATTGGATTCTTAATAGATTCGATTTATGGTTATATGGTTCAATTCAAATGCGCCACGCAAGTTTAATTTTGAAAACCATTGCGCATCCTGCAGAAGAAGAAAAAATACATGACGTCACATCACAGTACATAAGACAACGTGCAGTTAGATGCCAGCTGAGATGCTCGGTCACGTTTGACATGTAACCGTGATGTCCCATGAATTGACTCCACTAAATTCTGCATTTGACTTGGCTTCGTGTGCTTCAGACTAAGGGTATGAGCTTCCTACAGGAGCTTGGCCAGAGATACGCTAAGCCAAGTTGAATTAACTATAGTCATTATTGAGTTACAAAATGCCAGAGCTTCTTAAACCTCTCCACTCACGATACCATTCCCATCTGATAAATTTTGCTTAGAATCATCATTGCAAAATAAATTAGAAAAGAAAACAATCATGCAAGGATGAATTCAGTTTTATTTCATAAGTCGGTTATATATCATCGTTATATATCGTAGTAAATGTTATTGAGAGGCTTTATTTCTTTTTGGTTAAAAGTATTGAAGAATTTGGAAGTAAAAAGCTTAGTAAAAGATTCAATGACTCGAATAAAGCCAGCTTTACATCAGGACAATTACTGGGCTTAACAGGGAGGCACGTGATCACGATGACATCACGTACCTTCCAACTATGCCCAGTTACTGTCCTAATGTATACTGGCTTTAGAATCAGGACCCGAGAAGCTTTGGACTAAAAAGGACATCGACTGCTACTAATATTAGTTAGACTAATGAGAGGATAGAGGATTCCAATGTAGAACCTGGCATTAATCTTTATTTGTAAAAGGGAATGTGATGAACGGTTGTTGCAATGCACGCATGCGGAAAGCCGGAAAAATATCCATTGAACTCCATAACAATTAGGCAGCAATTAATAATTCAATTTCATCTTATGTGTCTTTTTTAGCTTTTAACTTACGTATAGTCAGCGCTTTTTTGTAAAAAAAAAGCGTGTTGAAGCGCACAATAAATCCAATCACACGCTACGCAGTACCGTCAAAACCAGCGCGTGCTCAGTGTACGTATGCACGGTTTTCAAGATTTTAAAGCAGACATACTGCATGACAAGGTGATTCAAATCCACGTGATCCAAACATAAAATTTTGAAAAGTTACTTTTGAAACCAGAACTCCGTTCCGGTTACAAAAAGACATTGCACAGTGCCGATGCTGTCCTAAGAGAACCTTTCCTCAGAAAGCGGTTGTTATAGATGCTGTTCCACAAAGTCATTGGAATTTCATCCTCTCCCCCTCGAAGCTAGTTTGTTTTTTTCAGACCCTCCTATCATCCATTTGATACTTTTACTCACCCGTCTTGTTGTGTTATCTAATGTAAGGCTACAGTGACCTCTCGCTTGTACGCGCTCTCTTTTATGCGCGTTTTTTTCGCGGTCCCGGCTGCATATTTACAAACCCTACCCTGATAGAACTGAGGCAGGAGAGCGGACAATATGATTGGCTCGCTTCGCCGAGAACCAATGACGTCGTTCTTTGCTCTCGTACGGAAATTATAACAAAACAAGCGATTGAATGTGGACTTTGAATTAGTTTAGGTTTCCGTTGCTTGGACTTCGCGAATTTTGTTCTACGACACGCACCTACGTAGCAATTTTATTTAGTCTAGCGATTATCCTTTTTTTCGTTTTATTATTATTGGCCTTAATAATAATAATTAATAATTTTACTATTATTTGGCATCAATTATAGTTAGATTAGTTGACTTTGAAACATCAAATGAACTATTTTCACTGGAATGACGTCAAAGAAACCCAACAACATTAACTTGTTAGTTAATACCCTTCAAACAAAGTTGTTATCACTAGACTTTTCATTAGTATAATTTCTTACAGTGTGGGATGTTTTATTTTTTATGATATTTTAAAAAATAATTTCATTTTTAAAACTATTACAACCCACGGAAGAATGTTTTTTGTGCTCAACTGTGGGAAAACGGAGAAAAGTAGGACGACTCTTGTTTTGTTATGATTGCCGTACGCTACGTGCGAGAGCTGAAAACGACGTCGCTGCCCCTCGTAGCCAATGGTATTGGCCGATTTCCTGCCTCAGTTCTATCAGGGTAGGGTTTGTAAATATGCGTCCCGGCTAGGGATATAGGAAAACTATGTTAACTCTTATTCATTTATGCGCCGCACTAAAAAAGCACCTCTCACTTATGCGCGTCGCAAAAATGTTCTTAGTTCAAAAAGTTTTTTTTCATCAGAACAAAACTCTTTTTTGCTCTGCTTCTAAGAATGCATTCCCTCGCCCTTCCTCTATGTTAAAATTCCATGAACACATTCCTCTAACTTATGCACAGGAGTGTACTTGGGGTTCTTGTGATTGACGTCAGTAAAAGTCGCATTTATACAGCAGCCAGTTCGAGAGGTTAGTACTGTACGTACCACATGGCATTGATCGCTAACGAAAGAACCATCTTTGGAGTTTTGGTTAGATGGTTACGTTTTAAAATGGCCAATAAAAACGAAATTGTAGCTTTCGTTTAAAATGGATGTTATCAAAAAATTCGAAGAAATCCTTGCACCCCTACAAAAGCTTTAGCGGAGCATTTTAATGTCCCAGAATCGACATTGAGACAGATTTTAAAAAATCGGAAGATTTCCATTTTCTTTGTGTTCTTAATAAATAATTAAAGGAAGTTATACACTTATTTGCATTTTGAAACTAATTTTATTTACACTTTTCAGTAGTATATAGTATTAGTTAACAATATATGTACACTGCATTCATGTTTCACTTTTAATCTCCCTTTTGTGGTTTTTCACTTATGCGCGTTTTTTTCGCTGTCCACTGCGCCCGCGCTTAAGGTATCCGGCTGTGTTCGGAGACATTTTTTTGAAAAATAACTTATATATATTTTTTAATGTTAGTTTTCAACTGCATATGTTTTAAAACTATGAAAATATTGTAAAATTAAGCTTTCAAAATAATATTTTTTAAAAAAACTGAGAAATTTGAGGAAAAATGACTAAAATATTTGCCTTACGTTAACAGCCATAGACAAAATCATATTCTAAATATACATAAATCCTTGTAGGCGTACATTTTTATGACAGTTATCTGTGTTATGCTCTAAAATCTTTCTTGTACTTCAAAATAGTTTTGAAATATAGCTGAACATAGTTACTAAACTGGTAATTTTTCATAAAAAATGCTTTTCGTTTATATTTAAACACTTAAAAATATTACTTGATTTTTATATTGACCTTAGGTTTTAGAAGAGTACATCAAGCATATTATAGAAAACAATATCAGAAAATTTCATATAAATACTTGAACAACGTTTTGAGAAATCATTGTTAAGGTCGACAGTTTTCCTCAAAAATATCATTTCTCAGAAGACGCATTTAAAGTTTTCGTGCAACTTAAAATAATGCTTACAGTTCGATAATAAATCAGCTGTAACTCGATTTGTAATTCACGTAGAGTAAAAAGTGAGACAATTTTAGAAAGCTTATTAAACAGGCTACAAAATTAAGTCATAAAAATATTTTTGATAGTTTCATCAAAAGCGACGATTTTAAACCAGTCGGATACCTTAAGTGAGAGATCACTGCATATGGTAATGTGGGAAGACAAGAAAGAATAACCCCACGTGTAGTCCGAAATATCAACAGATCATGTCTTCCACTTACTTGAAAAAGAGAGAAAACACTCTCCTTTTTCCCCTCAAGGGTTTTTAAATGTTAGCGTAAGATTTCACCTTGTCGCAATTCAAAGGTCAAGGCTTAATCTAACATTCAAGTCTGTCACTTACAAACATTACTGGAGTTAGGAGTTTTAGGGCACAAGCAGCAGAAATGACCTTGCTGCACTCAAACGCTTATGGTGTCTCAATAGCATCGGTTTTTCCTGTTGTTTTCTGCTCCTGTTTATCTTGTTATTATAATAAGGTTTAAATATCTGGATAGTCATCTTTCTTTCCCCCTTATTCGTCGTGTTGGAATTGTAAGCAACAATAATTTATGATTCTAATAACCCCATATTTGTTTTCTACCCTATCACGCATTTCATCTAATTCAATTGAATGGATTCTGAAGGTCATTTGGAGTATTTTTGAAAACCTTATCATACCATTATCGCATTATCTTATCGACAAGCTGCATTCAACGCGCACACTTGCGTATTTGCTTAGCTCTCGTCTAATGCCGGAAACGGTGCTACAACTTTTACATACATATAGCATTTTAACACAAGAACCTCACGTGTTGAAAGGGAAAAGAAGGAAAAAATGTTATTTGAATTCTTCGACTGGATTATTTTCTTTTTGCTAATATCCACATTTTAAATAACTGAAGAAATAAGAAGAGCAAAGATGAAAGAAAGACGGAGTAAGAAAATTCCTTGTTTGGAAGGAAGAACTATCTACGGAAAAAAAAAATCTTCTTTAAAAAATCACAACGATCCAAAGATGTAACATCATAACATTATTAACCACTTAACTGAATAGTTTTCTTTGTTATCTAATAAGATGACCCCTCCTGTTTTGGAAGGGGCTGTAGTTTTCATTCATCTAAGAAGGCATAGGATACTTAAGATGTTTATGGATCCTACATATTTTTTTGTGTCAAATTAAAAAGCTAATTAACGATTCAATTTTAGTTTATAAGACTAAAATTTCGATAATTCGATGCACGAGTATTCTCGGGCTGTTAAGTTAAGCGGTTAAGAAATCATTTGCGTATATTTTTAATATTAATGTAATCACCAAAGCGTACAATACGTACAATATTACTAATATAATAACCCAGATCTGTCTCTCGGTAACGCTCTGACGTCACCAACAATAAAACTCGCGCCATAGCACTGCGAGACGTTAAACAGCATTATTTCATTGTTAGAGAACCTAAATTTCAGTCATTTTAAATTTAAAAGAGTAATTGTCGTTCTAATTTCAAATTTAATAGCTCTAAAATAGTGAAATAAAATTTTCAATCATTTGATATAAAATTTATCTCGCTGTGATCAATAGTTTCCGAGAAATTTTTAATTATATTAGTTATAAATTTCAAATTAATTTCCTTTTTTTAATAGAAAATAGTAAATCACGTCAGTGGTATATCATGCGCGTGATATAGTTTGGACGCCACGATGCATCCGATTATTTATTGCAATCGTGATGATATAATTTCATAATATTTTTTGGCAACTTTAAAATTTACGCAGACATCAGAAGTACAAGAAAATTTGTTAAACAATAAAAAATACTTCACACGGAATGTTGTTTACCAAGAGGATTTTTTAAATAAAGAAATATATAAATAAAAAAAATATTTCCTGTCATAAAACATATGCTTATTTTATGTGTTTTCAATCAATGTTACACATTTCTCTCGCATATATATCTATTTAAACACGTCAAATTTGACGGGAAATCTCTCGAATGAAGAGGCAATTTGCGCCCGTCATACCATGACGGGTGATTTTCTAGTATAATAATAATAACAACTATCTAAGAAACGTTTTCGAGATAATGAAGAATCTTAAATAATACCCAAAATTTGTGACGATCCTTCAGGAAAAATTCCTATTAAATTAATGTATGAAAATAATTCATTTCTCAACTATAAGGTGTATACAAGAACGAAACGTTTCAATGTAGCTTCTTAAAATCTTTAATCTTCTTAGTTACTCTTTTAAATTTAAAATTACTGAAATTTAGGTGCTCTAACAATGAAATAATACTGTTCAACGTATCGCAGTGCTGTGGCGCGAATTTTATTGTTGGTGACCAGAGCGAGACAAATCTGGGCTATTATATTAGTAATAAATAAAAGTCATTGTGTGTGTGTGTGTGTGTGTGTGTGTGTGTGTGTGTGTGTGGCTATGTTCCACATCTCCTCTTAAACCAATGAACTGTTTCCAACCAAACTTTGCACACTTATTATTTAAGACAAGAGGAAGATTATTGTCAACTTTTCGAAGTCCAAAAGTTAATTAAACAGTCAGTTAATTAGAAATTAACCAAAGCCGTTTATCCTCAGTAACTTCGGAGCAAATTGTCCGAGAAAAAATATTTTTATACTATCTTAAACTTTAAAATTTTTCCTTTCCAATGATACCAATTTTATTTCCGTGCAATATTTCCTTCAAATTTTATTAATTTTTAAAGAAATTGTTTACTTGCAAACGATTTTGAAATAAAGCATTTTTATTGATATTTCGTTGCTAGGCAACGGTGAGACTTAGTGAGAAAACAGACTTGCGCAATAATTATCATTTAAGAATTTGATCATTTCTATACGAAAAGCATTACTAGCCTATTTTCAGTACAAATAAAATTATCTTCCTTTTTCCGCAGTTTTGCACAAAGGTCAAGTCACTACCAAGTACTACCGATTCCTGACCAAAGATGGCGGATGGGTATGGATGCAGAGCTATGCTACTGTCGTCCATAACACCCGGTCTTCACGGCCACACTGCATTGTCAGCGTCAACTACGTGCTGAGGTTAGTGGAGCAGCGGAAAATTGCGCCATTCTCTGATTGTTTCCAGGGTGATTTCTTCAGTTTAATGGACGGAAAACAACCTGCATTGTGATTCTGCATTAATGGAGCAAAAGACCTTGCGTTATTAAAAGTCCTGAGTTTATTTCTGTTTTACCAACTGCAAAATACAGGCAGGGTCGGGCTCTAGCCGATTGGACCAATTGCTCCTAATAGGGCCCCGCAGTGCAACAAAGAATGTACTCAAACTTGTTCGAATTAAAATCGAGTATCATATTGATCTCAAAACATTATTCTCAGGAAAGTTGTCATGCTTTTAAATTCGTTTACAAACTAGTCTTCTTTCTTAGAGCCGAATGACTGTTTCAGATGTCAAAAATTGTAATTTCTTTTCAAGGTTTCTGGATTGTTCTCATTAGTTAAATACGTCCGTACTTTGTGTTCCTCAGTGATCATGAACAAATAACTTTATGAGGCTGTTAATTTCCTCGATACCTGCTCTATAATGCCTCCAATCATAAAAAACAAAAAATATATATCATTTCTTGAACACCTTTTAAAAATTTAAGTTTTAAGTAAGTGAAGGTATTAAAATTATTGTTTTAAAACGATCAAAATTTTACCAATAAATATTATTTTATTTATTAAAATTTCATATTGTTTATTTATTTATTATGTATTATTTATTAAAACTTAAATATATCGGGGTTATCCAAAATGTTTCCATTTGGGCCCTGCATTTTGTAAGGTCGGTCCTGAATACAGGGTGTCCGAATCAAATGTCCCTAATTTGGAGAGATAGCCAGACTTAACAGAAAGTTAAAATGCTTAACACGTTAAGGACGGCGTCTACCACCGGTGGCTCACATGCGAATAGTTTATCTGGCGGCGTGTACCACTGGTGGCTTATATCATCTATAGTCTTATAACACAGTTTTGTTAGATGAAAAAAACTTCATGTGGTTAAAAATAACTTTTTTACTGAAAAATTGAAAAGCTTATTTTTACAGGTAGACTATAATAGACTTAATGTATTTACATATTTATTTGTTTTTGTGGGTTTTTTAAAAACATTTTAGACATAGTGGTGGTTCACTTTCGCTAAATCGGCAAAACGTTGTAACCCTTTTCGATTTGCTTGCAGCAATATTTCTACCTCGTCGAGCAGATAAGGATTTATAACATTCATGGCATCGTTTCCTCGACTTTCTCGCAGTTCCGGAATACTTCTCAAGAAATATAAGCCGCCATATAAGACATAATACGATTTTTACTGCCGGCCGGCGGCGCGACATAGCAAAATCTGCGCCGTCCTCAACGTGTTAAGAAAAATGTAAAATTAGAAAACAGTACTCAAAAAGTTTTTATTAAAAAATCAGTGCACTTCCACATGGGCTCCCTTAGTAGCCCTGAGGATATCCCGCCGGTAGTCCTGTTTCAGCAAAATGCTCGAACATCCGTGCCCCAGCATTAAAAGTGGCATGCTGCATTTGGGGAATTGCGTAAATTTGCAGCATGTCCAGGTAAATGTTTGCCGTCGCAGAAGTCTCAGCAAAGAAAAATGGTCTTATGAGTGCATCATGTAAAAGAGCACACCACACATTGATTTTTGACTGTTTCATTCCATTTCCTATGCTGCATGGGGATTTTCTGGGCCCCAAATTCAGCAGTTGTGCTTATATTCACTTTGTTTCTCACATGAAATGTTGCTTCATCTGAAACAAGTAATATAAAAAAAAATTAAAGTCAATTCCTACTTAGGTCAACAAAGAAAAATTTTATTTTAGAAATTTTTTTCTCCCATATAAAACTAAAATTAATTAATTAAATTTAATTAATGAATTAATATTTGAAAAAACTGTATTAACATCAAGTGTCATCCACTACAAGTTTTAAAACATGTATTTGAACTTGAGTGGATGAATAAAAGTATTTTATTAACGATTGAAAATTTGAACAAGATATATATATATATAGGGAGAGTGTGAACTAATAGTAGGAATTGAATGATGCGGTTTAGAAAATAGTGTTCATTTTCGGTGAGAGATAACATCTCCGCAGCAAAGGCAACACGCGGCGGCACTTTCTGTACAATCTGCATTTTGCACGCATACAGCCTCAGTTTTCAAATATACGCGAAAAATAAAAATTGTCGCCAAAATCTAAGAATTCAACAGCCAATTTCGCCCAATATCGCCAACGTATCGCTAATAGTTTTTATTAAATTGACTGTTGAAATTAGGGACATTTGATTCGGACACCCTGTAGTTGCTTCATTAAATGACTTACTTCGTAAAGTTTGCTGAAATCTTGCTTAAAATGCCACTGAAATTTTGGATGTTATTTGAAATGCAGTCTAAAAATGATAAAGGAGTTACGAAGAAAAATGGAATGCGACATGCAATAACAATGCATACTTTACAAATGAAGCATCTTTTGGTTTTTAAAAATGTCTTCTGTGCTCTCCCAAAAGGATTAACTTATAGGTGGTTTCCAGCGGTAAAAATACATAATTAAAAAAAATTTCATTCAGACAATCAATTGAAATCATAATTCATTTTTAAGAACTGCGTAGTTCTTACTTCATTTCATTTTAAAAAATTATCTATTATTAAATTATTATCTATTAATGAATTATTCAATTGTCAAACGAACCGTTGAATTTGGTTTTTTTAACTGAAACTAATGTCATGATACTAATAAATTACTAATTATGACAAAGATTCATTAACAGTTATTAAAAGTATGTAACATCGCAATTAATATTTACTAAATAAGACTTTTTTTATACAGTCTATCCGAGAATGCTTATAATTCGCTGTGTATTCTGTTTTGCGTAACATTAAATGAAGAAAATGTGTATATTTCCATCTTAATACAGGGTTAGCCTAAATGATTCATCGGGTTTCAAAGGACTGTTTATTTACAAGTATACGATGTACAAAGACGGGTGATGCATGAAAAGATACATACACTCACCAAGTTTCTGGTACGTACTACAAATGACCAGGTGCAGCTTTTCCGTATTTGCGTAGGAATGCACGCTGAACTCTCGTAACCGAAGAACACTTCCCCTGCATTGCCGCCAACTTGTACAGTGCCGCTACAGGCCTGCCATCTAGCGAGCAACGAGGCGGGCTTTTAAACTTGGGGAGCGTATGTATCTTATCATGCATCATTCGTCTTTGTAGGTCGTATACCTCTCGCTACACAGTGTTTTGAAACCCGATGAATCATTTAGGCTAACTCTGTATTTTTAAAAAATGCTTTGCTGATTTTTTTAAAGATTCAATTTCAAAATTCCAGAGTTAAATATATAGCACATAGTGATATTACATTCTAAAATCCCAGTGACGTAAATAAATAATGATAATAGGTATGTTTCAAGTAATCTTTTCAATTACATATTATAATTTTCGAAAATAAAATCGGTTCGGATTAGCGGGGTTCTAATGTAGTGGTATATGCTTATTGAAAACTCCTTATTAGTTTAGGTGTACCTACCGTCTTCATAGAAAAAGCAAAAAAGAAACAATGGAATGCATTCCGTATTGCCATGGAATCGAAATGTAACTGTTCTCAAATGAGGTCGCTGGGTGTTAACCGCTTCCCTTACACATTTTTTTTTGAAAAAAATTGCAAAAAATCAGCACATTTTTTAATTTTATTATTAAATACAAGGAAACGAAACAAAACAAAATATGTTGGTTTTAAGTTGAATTTTTAATTTTTTACAGGTGTAAAAGCATTTAGTTTTAATATTAGTTTACTATCCTATCCCGAGTTATCTCGGGCAAGTGAAAAAAATTTAAATATTAGTCTTTGTATGATAGTTTTTGAAACAAGGGACAACACAAAGTGATACCCGGCATTCTGTACACTGGTATCTGGTCTCTTTTCTTACTGGTTTACCTCTGGAATCTCTTTTACGGGAGCATAGAGTGCACTGTCTCGTTGGATTTGATTTTTTTTCAGTTGCAGGAATGACATCTGGAAAATGCCTTGAGGTTAACCTGACTAATCACTATCTGAAAAATCATCGCTTTTGCTATCTTACATCAACGCCATTATTTTACTTTTTTTCAAAGCAACTATCCTTCTTTATACATTACTAGCAGTACGCGCACGGCGTTGCCCGCGGAATCAGGACTTTAACAAAATGAAAAAAAAAAAAGAACCGCCCACAATGACATGAAAAAGTTTTGAAAACAAAAGATACACATTTTTTGATTTTCCTGCTTATTTTTTTTCACGCTACAGTACAGAGTACGTTAATCCAAAACAATATTACAAAATTGGAACGTGAAAATGATTATTATACAGCAAGCAAAATATAAATCAAATCCGAAAATAATAATCGAAGTAATTCATTCAGGTGAAGGTCATGACGTATCCTACGCGTCCGCCAATCAAAATTGGCATCAACGTTCCGAAGAAGTGCCGTTTGGAACTCGATCGAGAAAAATAACTCGCAACGGCCCAGAAAAAAATTAATTTTAAAAAAAGGATAAAAGATATTTTAACCATTCTTGTTTTAAATCCGACAGAACCGTTCTAGTTATAAGATAAAAAAAATTGAAAATAATAGTGTTATTAGAAAGTCGGATGCAGCAAATTTAAAATCAAAACCAACATTTAGACGGCAAAACTGACTGATTTTTAAAAAATTCTCAAAATTCAGTAATTTACGATAGAAATTCAAAACTAACTTCATTAGAAAGGAAATCGCGTGTTCTTTCCGATGGTCTATCTATTTTTGTCGTACAATTATTCGAAACCATTCTATTGAGAAATTAGTGCGAAAAAATCAACCAAAACAACACAAAACATTAAATAAAAAAATTTCTAGATTAAAATTTAAAATTTCGGCTTCGAGGTGCATTCAGCCACCATTGCGACTACCTGTGTACCAAATTTCATGGCTGTAAGTGCGATAGATTCGTCTGGACATCGCAGACAAACACACACGCACGCACGCACACAAACATTGCCTTTTATAAGTATAGACTAATCCACAAGCCGACGTATACTATACAATAGGGAAACACGTGACCAGTCCCTCCAAAAGAACCGCGAAACCAATAAAACTTGGCAAACTGCCAATGAAAGCTGAATATTTCCTTTCATTTCCTCCAGGCCGAGTAAAACCGTGATAAAACAAATCGCACTGGCAAATTCTGCTTCGCCCAAGAGTTTTCTCGGGATAATAATTAACTGCAATATATACGAACCCGAGATAACTCGGGATAATCAGACAAGCGGTTAATGGGTTAAGCTAAGCTAAATCACACCAAAGATTTATGAATGCTTCACACTGTAAAAAATATCCGTTTTTTTCGCCGGACTTTTTCCGTATATTTGACGGTTTAAAGCTATTTTGTTGACAAAACGGTTTTTAACCGTTTTCCGCTCCAGCCATAAACGGTTTAAAACCGTCAGTTAAAATTCTATTTTTCGTCATACGGTATTGCTTTCCATATGATAACTCTCCCTTTTCTTAAATGTAATTTTATTGCATTCATTTCATGTTTTTAATAGGGTTCCATCTCCGCTATTGTTTACACATGTTGCAGTAACCTGTTGTCACTCATGAAAGCTAACCTTAAAACACGTGTTCTGGCAATAGTTGATTTTTACACCACTAGGTGGCGCCACTAGAGCTATAGTGACTTTAAAACTCAAATAGATTATTTTTACTTCATTTTATGAAGTCTCCGGTGGTCTAGTGGTTAGAGCGACTGCCTTTTATTTCTATGAACGCGGTTTCGATCCCCGGCTCAGAGGAGTTAGAAGTTTTGTCACCATCTTACATCAAATCGTCCAAGTAAGTTCAATTAAAAATTAAACTAATTGAAATTAATAATTAAGCCTTGATTAATTAACACTCCTAATTGATAATACACATCGGCACATTTCAACTCGAACAGAAGGAGAAAAACAACTCAACTCAGTCGATGACATCACTTACTTCGATGACTTAATTTTTACGGAGAAAACTTAATTTCATACGGTAAAAAACCGTTGTGACTACGGATTTACTTCGTAACTTTTACGGGAAAAACTTGTTCCTGTATGGTAAAAAAACCGTTGTGCCTACGGATTTAATTCGTAACTTTTACGGTTTTGCACAACCAACCCAGCTGCCAGTTTAAAACCGTAAATTTTACGGGATTTTTTACAGTGCATTTATTTACTTCTCCTTCTTATCTAGCAAACAAGAGGCCGAAAGCATGCAGCTGGAAGTCGAGCAGGTGCGAAAACCGGAGTCCCTCTATTCGTCGTCCATTTCATCGACTCAAGGCAATACCACAAACGGTACATCGTCCACGACGCCCACACGGAACAGGCACCAGAAAGCCAAGAACAGGAAGTCCCCCTACCTGTACGATGAAGCGAATCTTGGTTGTCTAAGAGGTAACCATCTCCATTTTCAAGAAATAAAACGCATTTTAATTCAAAACAAATTTCATGAATTTTTTATTCGCTCATTTTTACTTTCTCGTATACGAAGTATACAAAGAGAAAGTATTGTAATCGGCAAAAAATTCGAACTCGAGATTTTGACGGATCTCCACGTTTTAGACCTCCCCGAGTCCGAAAAACACAATTTTGGAATTATGTCCGTCTGTGAACACGATAGCTTGAAAACTATTAGAGCTACGGGGATGAAATTTCGTATGTGGTCTTTACACATAATTTGTAGGCTTCTGTCAAATTTTGGACATAATCCGTCCTTGGGAAGTCTGTCTGTCTGTCCGCGGTCATGCGAACACTATAACACAATAACTTGAACAGCTAGATGGATAAAATTTTGTACACGGTTTTATCGTCATGAATGTAGATCCGTATCAAATTTTGGGCCAAATCCGTCAAAGGGTTGACTGTCTGTCGGTCTGTATAATTTACTTTTGAAGAGAATCCGTGATCTCCACGCGCATGCGTACTGGAAGCCATCTTCTATGCACGCGAAAGGAACGGAATTTCATTACGGAGTAGCGAATTACGTCAGTTTGTCCTTTAGCCGGTAAGAGTGGAAGTGTGTGATTACATGCATTTTATTCTGTGCGCATCTCCTTGAATTTGATTCTTTACCTAGATATTTTTCAGTCACTATAATGAAAAACCTTCTGATAGTCATTGGATTCTAGGTAACAGTAGGTTCGATTTTTTTTAGCCACGCGGGGGAAGGGGAAATGGAACCTTTTTGGGAAAGTATGCGAGAAAGTTTTGGGGAGAACACTCCCGCTGGTTATAATGATAAAATAAATCTCACCCACATAAAAATACATATAGGTATTGAGTAAAGGATGCAGTTTCGAATGATTACTAATGTAAATACGTTTTTCTATTGGTTATTAGGTGAAATTCACCTAGAATAAGCGTTTTATACAGTTACCTTCTTTTTGAAATTGGGGAAACCAAACTAAAGGTAGAGGGAGAGGGGGAAGGTGTAGGGAAAGGAAATGAGAGAAACAGGGGAAACCAAACTA